>WNGS01009827.1:57679-73143 GCA_020271785.1 Procambarus virginalis | reverse complement strand
GAGTATTCACCGACCAAGGGACGCCACCCTCAGGGTATAGACAGTCTAGTCTACCTGATGTTTTTTTATGGAGAAGCCCATAGAGATGACCTCCAGACGAGAAAAAAAAAGTTCTCTACGGCAGGCCTAACCTCTCTTTTACACAAAGGGGGAGGTGTTGTATGTGGCAACGTCGCAAAACCTGTCCGAGACAATAAAAAGGATGCTACACTTCTAGACTCCGTATTATTGAAATGGTGTTGAAACCGTCCACTCTCCTCCCTGCTACGCTGAAGATGTAAGTAAATTAATATCTATTCCATATAAAGGACTATGTATATATTATATATTTATTTATATATATATATATTATATATATATATATATTTATATATATTTATATATAGTTATATATATAATATATAGAGAGAAAGAGATAAGAAAGAGTGTGGTTGAGAAGTGGGAGCTGTTTTTGAATGAGGTGGAAATATATATATTATATATATATATTATATATATATTTATTATTTCTAGGTAAAGCGTGATGTCGAAAGCTGGCGATATTTGTAGAATTTGTGGGTGGGGCTCATCTCATCTCTTCGTACATGCAACTTATTGTTGTCTTCTGTGGACAAACTGTTTGTGTGCAGTCTAGCGGGGAACACAGGAGAAACTGTAGAAGAGGTATATAGCTTCTTTTTATTTACTTATTTATTTTCAAAAAGTGAAATATTTAGATATTTCCCTTACCTCCATGAGAGTGGGAGAGTGAGAGTATATATTTATACTCTATTTCCTTCCTAGGGGGTAAACATCAGTCGTCTACTCCCCATACCAGAGAGGCTGGGTTCATATGTCTCGTGTGTGGTAAAACCACTCGAGTCCTCACTCCACATTTGACTGTGATACTTGTGGAGCTCTCTCTGTGGAGGGTTGGTCTCTGAGCATCTTCAAACATGTCCCCAAGGTTGGTGAATAAACCTCACTCCACCTTTATTTCCTTATGAAGCTTTTTCTGAGAAGTGTTGCCTTATTATTATTGCTATTATTATTATTATTATTATTATTATTATTATTATTTTCCAGGAGCGATTCAGTGGCAGGTAAAATCATCACAGGGTCAGTTAGGAGAGGAACATGACAAAGCACAGTGTGACAATAACCCCTTAAGCGGTGGTGGGGTTAGTCAGTCCAATGGTAATGGAGGGGAGGGGGGGAGGAAGTGATGAGTGATGATGATGATAATGGTGATGATGATGGTGGTGGTGACATCTCTCAGGCAGGTCCTAGTGGTCTTAGACCTCTTGACAACAAGAGATAATGGACTAATTAGTGATGAAAATTTCTCAGATGAGGAGGAGGATGTTATAGTCACCCCCCACTTAATTAATAGGGTGGGGCCCTGGGGGATCTCTTCACTAGAATGGAATATTCCATCCCCCAACCTTCGCCACAGACCCCATAGGACTCCTAAGCAACTTTAGGGACTATTACATATCTGAAATAGAGAATTACATGAATTCTCTTAGGGGGCATGGTAATTTTACTTCTTCATTAAAATCCTTCTCGAGGTGAAGGTTACACTTTTAAAACAACGACTCACAGAAGATGATGACTTTAGGGAACACTTCATAACGACACCTGCTAGACTGGTAACTCTTGAGGAGGTGGGTAATCTTATTGATAGCTGGGTGGGTTATATGATTACACGGTTGGAGGATCTCCTTTCAGAAACAGAAGGGAGTGGTTTCATACTATATAATGTCGATTTCCTGAAAATCGTCATCTGTAATGCCAGTGTAAGATCAGTTTTGGGGGATTATGTCCCTTATCCCCCTTTCTAAGGGGGCGAAATGAGGTCTTCAACCCAAACCTGTAGGAAACAACAGAACATGCATTATTCAATGCATCGCTGCTTTTCTGGCATCACAACAAGGGTGGAAATGGAGACGTATAGGGAGACTTGTAGAGTCTCACTCTAGGGTTAGGAAAATGGTCAAATACGACCATTTATCCTTCCCTCTCTCGTGGGAGGATATCTCTAAATTGGAGAGTAGTAATAAACTGTCCATTTTTTTGTATTCAATACACAAACATACGACGGTGTCTATCACGTCTCTCTTTGCCGCCGTGGCAGCAGACAGTACTCGGTCATAGTGCCATTATTGCTCTTGGGAGAGTCTCATGTGGCACTAATTAAAGAATTTGATAAATTCCTACGGAACTTTACTCGTAGCCACAGACGAAAGACAGTCTTCTGTAGAAACTGTCTTTCAGAATATCAAAATTCCACAGAGCTAACAAACCACTCATCCTCCTGTGAGCTCACTCAGAAAATTATTTACCCACAGGAGGGGGACACACTTCATTTTACAAATACGGGGAAAGGTTACCCTCCTTCTCATGTGGCTTACTTCGACTTTGAGTCGTACTTAAGCACTGAGGATTGTCTAGGTTCTGTTACAGCCATACATAAGGCTATAGCATACAGCTATATAATTGTTGATAGGAACCACTCGGTCGTTGATAAATTTACATATTTTGGGGAGGACAGTGTCACTCATTTCATGCGACGAGTTGCTACCAAATGGGAAATTATCAGATCCACACTCCCTATTATGAAATAGACATGTCTCTTGAGGATATGGTTCATTTTAGGAGACAGTCACACTGTCAGTTTTGTGAAGAGGTATTTACCCTCACCAATTTCAAGGTTCAACATCATGATCACCTTAGGGAAAAGCTCAATTATATTGGAGCTCTGTGTAACTATTGCAACCTTCGACACAAGAATGCCTAGAGAGTTTAGTCCTAATTGCTCACAATATGTCTTATGACATGGGCTTAATTTTGAGGGAGTTTGCCATGGGTTCAAATATTAAGAGCAATATCCTCATGAGACAGGGAACGAAATATCTTAAGGTGGAAATAGGGAAGCTTAAATTTCTCGATTCACTAGCTTTTATTACAGGTAGTCTTTCATCCCTAGCAAAGACCCACATAGATTCAGCCAGCCCCTTAACATTCACTCACTCAATGATAGAAGGTTTGCCTAAAGAGAGCCACCACCTTCTCTTAAAGGGGAAACAATTTTTTCCTTATGAATATACCACTAAAATCAGCTGCTTTAATGATACAACACTCCCCCCTATTGAAATGTTTTACAGCTCCCTAAACAAATCAGGTATAACTTTGGATGAATATAGTCATTCTAAATTAGTATGGGAGACAACAAGGTGTAGGTCATTGAAGGATTACCTTCTCATTTATTTGAAGTGCGATGTCGGCTTACTAGCCGACATTTTTACACACCACAGAGTAATTCTAAATGTTCTTTAGAAATGACCCATTACTGTAGTCTCCCGGGCTATTCCTACGACTGCTTCTTGAAAAGCAGCAAAATATCGTTGGAGTTAAGTGCCGACGTGACGTTGCACAACCTCCTCTCACAAAACATTCGAGGAGGTTTTACAACTGCAGTTAGGAGTTACGTCAGAGCTAACAACCGATATGTCAACCCATCTTTTAACCCCCGGGAGGATAGATCTTCATTCTTACTATACCTCGATTTCAACTCCCTTTATGGGAGTTGTATGACTAAGAAATTGCCCTATGGGGGACTAAGGAGACTATCATCTGATGAGATGAACTCCTTCATTAGTGAAGGGAAAATAATGACAGAACAGCCATTCTCTTCTAACAAAGGGTACTGGCTCTTAATTGACACCAAACACATAAGACCTGAAATAGCTAGACTAACAGACGATCTACCCCTTTGTTTACACCATAGGGGAATAAGTATGATGGATATCTCCCCATTTAGTAGGGGACTTTTGGAAACAAATAACATTACAAAGCTCCCTAAAAAAAATATTAAACTGGTTGGTGATCATCTCCCCAAACAACAATATTTCATATCACTTCACCTTTTACAGCTATTTATTGAGATAGGTCTTGAAGTACAGACTATTCATGCAATTTATGAGTTCCATCAGTCTGATTTTATGGCGGGATTTGTTAACACAAACGTTAACAATAGAAATGCCTCCACCAGTAACGATAGGAAAACACTTTTTAAGTTATTGACTAATAGTGTTTTCGGTAAAACACTACTGAACCCAGCCCGTTATGCCATTGACACCAAACTAGTGACTTCTGCTAGAGTCTTTTTACGGGAGGTGAAGAATCCACGCTTTAAACGAATGGTGCATTTAGGTGACAATAAATTATTGTCTGTCAGTTCCAGACCATTCATTAAAATTACTCATCCTAATTACATTGGGTTCCAGATTCTTGAGCTAGCAAAATACAGTTTGTACCATTTTTGGTACCGGGTACTTAAGGGGCACTATTCAGATAGAGTACAACTGCAGTATAGTGATACAGACAGCTTCATATTTAGCTTACTTACCGAAGATGTCTTTGACGAGATGGGGAAAGAACCCCTTAGATCATGGTTAGATACGAGTAACTTTCCTGTAACTCACCCTCTATATGACTCGACTAAAAAAGGCGTTTTAGGACTTTTAAAGTCAGAGGTTTCAGACAGACACATCCTTGAAGTTGTAGCACTTAAGCCCAAAATGTATAGTGTGCTTTTGCACGATAATTCAAATTCCATCACCGCTAAGGGTATTCCCCGCGCTGTGCAAAGATCTTTAACACATAACCACTTTAAAGAGGCCCTACACAGTAATGGAGTAGTAAATACTTTCCATTATTCACAAATTAGGAATGTGGGGGGGCAAATGTCAACCGTTTTCAATTCTAAGAAAGGTTTAAGTGCATTTGACGATAAGTGCTTTTACGTAGACAAATACACTAGCCTAGCATATGGACACCCAGACATACCACCGGATTCCCACCCCAACACCTCAGCCCAAGGAATGTCCCCCGAGAGTGAAGGTGATGACGTCATTGATCCACAAGGTGAGGAAGGACAACACCCCACCAGTGAGAGTGAACCCTATGACGTCAGTAGCCCAATACCTGAGGGAGAAGAGTCACTACACCCAATTCACTCTCTGGGTGATGATGAGTCATCATCTACATCCCAGGGGGAGGAGGGGGAGGAAGACCCCACAACGGACCTCTGGGCGCGGAGGCGTCATCTTGTGGGGAAGTATTATAAAGGGGGGGGGATGACTTACAATTTGACTATGTTTAACCCTACTGTACTTTGTTTAATATAATCTATAAAACATATGGCTTATTTCTTTTCCCCTTTTAAGTATATAATCTTAAAATAAAAAAACACTTACAACAACTAGGAGGGGTGGGGTCCCCCCTTACAACACATTCAAGGGGGGGTGGGATAGCAGGAGGGCGTTGTCCCTCTTACGGTTCACCCAAGGTCGCCCAGTACGAGGGAGGGTGGGGACCCCAACCCACCCCTACTCAGACTAACCTGTTTTTTGTTACACCCGGCCCATAGAGGGAATGAGGGGGTGTGACTGGCTCTCACCCGTGTTTATTATACAATAAATTCATTTTTTACTTAAATATACTGTCATACTACTACTGTATAAATGAACATATTCACACCAGTATATACAACAGTTACCTCCAGTTTTTCCACCGTTTTCTCGTCCGCTACTACTCACCCCCTGGATGACCTAATATGGACTGGCTCTATGTGGCACTCCGCTTCTGATTTCCTTATCTGATTTCCATACATAGGTGGCATGGGAAGGCACTTTCCCCACTACTTAGGCTCTGTGCTCTCCAACCTGGTGATCGACATCAGATGAAGGAAACGTATACAAGTTTGTGTGTCTTGTGCGAGAACTGGTCCCGGCAGCTTCTGGTTGTGAAGCGACTGCGTTCATTACTACTAAGAAGGTTCCAATTAGTAAAATTGATCAATCTTTTGTCAGTGAATTTTCTATGAATCAAAACGACAATGGGGCAGCTGTCGTGTCATGAAGACCGACAAGTACAGTGGTCACGTGACCACGTACGAGGCGCAGCTAAAACACAAGGCCAACAAGTTCATTTCAACAAGTTTATTGATAATAAAATACATCTCAAAAGGACATTGTAGCTTAGGCTATTTCTACTTTTAGAAAGTTCAATGTTTATAGTGTTCCCGAGGGGTCACCCACCCACGTACTAACCAAACCCATCATTGCTTAACTTCGATGATCGGACGAGAAGCGTAATTATCAACAATATAATAATAATAATAATAGTTTATTTAGTTAAAGTACATACATAGATGCAATTACAAACATTCTGATTGATTTATAGATAGAGCTAGTACATACAATACCTAAAGCCACTAGTACGCATAGCATTTTGGGCAAGGTGAGGTGGGGGAAAAAACACTTAGACTAAAACTTAATAGTAATTGAGTTTAAAGTATAAATTGTGTTGAAAACACAAATAAAAGATAAAAGGGGGGGGAATGGTAGAAAATAGTCAATATACAAGATGGTCAGCAAACAGCAGTGTTTAAAAATAGTAAGACATGGGTTGACATTCAAGGGTAAGGTAGGTTACATGGAGTTAATTAGGTAGTACTTAGTTTTCATCTTAAACTGGTTGAGAAAGCTACAGCCTCTGACATGATTGGGAAGGTCATTCCACATTCTGGGTCTCTTGATTTGTAGAGCATTTCTAGTTTGATTAAGTCTCACTCGTGGAATATCAAATAGGTATTTGTTTCTGGTGTGGTGCCCATGGGTTCTGTTACAACCTTCTAAGAAGCTTTTAAGGTCAGGATTGACATTACAATTCAGAGTTTTAAATATATAGAGTACGCATGAGAGGATGTGCAGTAACTAAATATCTAACATATTCAGAGATTTGAGTAAGGGTACCGAGTGCTGTCTGGGGCCTGAGTTAAATATTGTTCTAATAGAAGCTTTGTGTTGGGTAATTGGAGAACGTAAATGATTTTGGGTAGTAGAACCCCAAGCACAAATACAAAAGTTGTGATAAGGATAGATGAGAGAGTAATAGAACGTCACCAGGGTATTTGTTATCCTCATAGATAACAACTTCAATTTGTTATCTATGAGGACACCAAGGAATTTACCATCAACTTTACTACTGATTTGTATATTGTTTATTCTTAGATTATTTGTATTTGAGGATTTATTACCAAACAAAATATAGAAAGTTTTGTCAATGTTAAGGGTGAGTTTGTTAGCAGTTAGCCAAAGATGGACGTTATTTAGTTCAGTATTCACAGTGACATTTAGAGCAAGAGGGTCAGTACTGGAGATAATGAAAATTGTGTCATCAGCAAATAAGATTGGTTTGAGGTGTTGAGAGGCATTTGGAAGGTCATTAATGTAGATGTGAAAGAGGAGAGGGCCAAGTATGCTGCCCTGTTGAACACCAATGTTTATGGGTAGTGTACGAGAAATGGAATTATTCACAGAAATATACTGGAGCCTGTCAGTAAGGTAAGACTAAAGGTATTGCAGGGAGTGTCCTCTTACTCCATAATGATGTAATTTAAGAAGAATGTTTTGGTGGTTGACAGTGTCAAAAGCTTTACGTAGGTCCACAAATAACCCAACAGGGACCTCATTTTTATCAAGAGCTGTATGTATAAAGTTAATCATACTAATAAGTGCATCGTTAGTGCTTTTATTTGGTCTGAAACTATATTGGCAAGAGCTAAGTACATTGAGTTTTGCTAGATATGAGCAAAGCTGCTTGTAGATTAGCTTTTCAAATATATTTGACAAGGTTGGCAGAATTGAGATAGGTCTGTAATTGTTGACATCAGTCAGATCAACATATTTGTGACAGGGGTTACTCTCGCTTTATTTTTTAGAATATCCGGAAAAGTTAGGAGTTCAAGTGATTTGTTGAAGAGCAATGCAGTGGCGGGACCTAAAAATCTGGAGGCTTTTTTTGTAAATTAGAGATGGTATCTCATCAAGGGCGCTTGACTTAGTTTTAAGTGAAAGGATTACCTCATTAACATCAGAGGAAGTAGCGGGAGCTAGGTACAGAGACTCTGGATAGTTACCTGTAAGGTAGTCTTTAATATTAATGAGTGAGGATGGAATATCATGAGCAAGGGATGTACCAATGGATGAAAAGAACCTATTAAATTCAATAGCAGTGTCTGAGGCCGATAGCACACCATCGTCATTGGATAGGCGAATTGGTTTTTTTATTCAAAATCTTTTTTGAACCTAATATTTGGGAGATAGTGCTCCATGTTTTCTTAATTTTGCCCTTAATTTGGGTAAATTTATTTTCGTAGTATTTTATTTTGGCTCTTCTAATTATTTTAGACAGCATGGATGAGCAAATCTTTGAAAATTCTTTGGAGACGACTCCTAACTATACTTCTTTTCAAGGTCATGTTTTTTATTAATAGATTTAAGTATACATTTTGTAAGCCATGGAGTGTTTAACCTTTTATTTGTAACTTGTTTCGTTAGCATTGGACAGTGGGAGTTATAAAGGTTCAGAGTTTTCTGAAGAAATGTTTGCACTGCTAGAGTGATGTTCACTATGTCACCTAATTCCGCCTCCTAGTTGATATTAGCAACAGCAGCAATAAAGTTGCTTATAGAAGTTTCATTGTGCAGCTTAAAGCTTATTACCCTTGTATACAGAGGTAGTTTATAAATGTTGGTTTGGAGAAATGATGGGTAATGGTCTGTGGTCCTATCAATGATTATCCCTGAAGTAAGTGGAGAGGGTATGTTAGTCCAGATGTGGTCAAGAGCAGAGGCAGTACTATCAGTGATTCTAGTAGGTCTAGTGATTAAGGGTAAGAGGAAGCAGGAATTCATACAGTTGAGGAAACTAGCAGCAGGAGAGTTATCAGGCTCGCAGAGGTCAATATTAAAATCCCCTGCGATAATTAGATGGTTTTTGTTCAGTCTGTTATCGAGTATTAGATTTCTAAGGTAAGAGTTGAATTCGGACACATCAGTGTTAGGAATTCTATAAACTGTTCCCACAGTCAGGACAGACTCAGCTCCCTTGACTCTGAAACTGGCAAAGATATACTCCCCACAGGAGTCTCTAGTTCTAATTACTTTTAAGCATGTCAGTTCTAGGTGGTAGTAAAGAGCAGTACCACCACCTCTCTGAATTGGTCAACACTTGTGAATTGCTGAGTAGTTTGGCATGTTAAAGAGTTGAGTAGTATCCTCTTTTAACCACGTTTCAGTAAGTATAACAAAGAGAATTTGTTGTCAATAGTTTGAATCAAGGCACTAACATCATCAAAGTGTTTGCTTAGAGATCTTACAGTCAAGTTAATTACAGACATATTGTGTTATGTGTTAATACATTGTTTACATCATGTGCTGTAAAATATCTGCAATTTTGATCATTAAAGTGATGATTGTCATAGATACTGGATGGGAGGTTTACTTCTGGGTCTATACTTATTTACCTAAGAGGGCTGGATGTAGGAAAACAAGGCAAAAAAGGCAATTGCAAAATAAAAAAATTGATATAAAAGGGGGGAAAATTATATATATACAAGACTATACAAGACAAACACGAAAACGAACAAAAAAAATGAGGTAGATTGGTTTCAAGTACTCTCAGGTACACTGAAAGTAATAAATTGCAGTTTGAGACACAGGCAAAGCCAGGGGTACACTGGAGTAGGCGAGTATGGCGAAGCCAGTCAACCTAGGTAATAATGAAAGCAAAGAAAAAAGTTGAATAATAAACATAGGCAAATTTAATCTTAATGATAATTAACTATAAATAGTTTAGTTAAGATCCTATAATTAATAAGAACTAAAGAAAATATTAATGTACTCAATTAATTAAGTCCAATAAATTACTAATATAAATTAAATTAAAATTTAATTTAATAAAACAGTGTAACAAAGAGACTTTGGATACCTACCCCGCACTAGGTGACAAGGGGGTTAATTATGTTGAGTCATTGAGAAGGATAATTAGGTGAGGCAAACCACATTGGGAGAGGAAAGTGTTTAATGTTATCTTCATTAGAAATTGTAAACATTTTACCTTCAGAAGTTTTTCTCACTTTTATCATGCCATCTCTAACAAAGCACTATTGAATCGCATCTGGGTTCTGATTACGGATTTGACGCAGGCGGTGGAGGAGTTTCTGTCTTTTCCTAGTCAAGCACTCGTTGATGAAAATCCCCTCTTGTTGGGGTACAGCTGTCCGGACAAGATTAGATTTTATGGACTGAGTAGCTAGCTTGAGGCGAATTTTTCTCTGGTTTTGTCCTGATGGATTCTTTTTGAATACTCTGTAGGCAGCAAAAATGTCCGCTTTGTCGAGACTACAACGCAATTCGTCTTTTATGAGAGCATTTACTATATCAATACACTTTTTTGTATGTGTTTGTTGAAGAATCAAATTGGCAAAATGATCAGGGAAAGAGAAGGGCCTCAAAATAACAATTCACTTAGGGTATATTACACTAACAGTAGAAGTCTAAGAAACAAAATAAACGAGTTAAATGCTCTTGTCTGCACAGAAAAAATAGATATTATTGCACTCACCGAAACGTGGATGAATGTAGAAAATAGAGAACTATTAGCTAAATATCAAATATATGGATTTAAACTATTTCACACAGATAGATATATTAGACGAGGAGGGGGAGCAGCTACATATGTTAGGTAAAAATTGAAATGTAGTCTCAAAGAAGGAATCAAAACTGAGCCACATACAGAAACTATTTGGAGAGAATTAAACGAAAGAGCAAATAATCTTATAATAGGAGTTATATACAGGCCACCAAACTTCAACAAGATGGAAGCAAAGCACCTACGGGATGAAATATCTAGAGCAACTAGGTCTAGCAGTATTTGTGTCATGGGTGACTTTAATTTCAGTGGAATAAATTGGTCTAAGAGAACAGGGAATAATGAAGCAGAAAATTTTCTAGAATTAACTGACGATTGCTTTCTTAGTCAACACATTAAGGAACCAACGCGGGGAAATAATACTTTAGATTTAATGTTAACTAACAGGGAAACACAAATTAATGACATCGAAATAGGGAGTGGGCTAGGGAACAGTAATCACAAAGAAATCAGATTTAGCATAGAATGGAATAGACCTGTAAGAGAAAATTCTGTTAAAGTGCCAGATTTTCGAAAAGCTGATTTCAATAGCCTAATAATTTTTTGGGGGGGCAAATAGATTGGAAAGTCCTTGGCATGGGTTGTGGGCCGGTCTTGGAGCGGAACATGAACCCAGCGATAGGTGATGTAAAAGGGGATTTCGATGTGGATTCAAAATATAACTTATTTAAGAATATTCTAAGCAAAGCACAGAACGTAGTATACCATACAAATTGAATAGATCGAATACTAATGACCCAAAGTGGATAACAAAGGATTTGAAGAACCTTATAGGTAAAAAAGAGCGTGGTACAAAAGGATTAAGAATGGGGAAGTCAGTTTAGAACAGGAACTGTACAGCTGTTTAGAAATGTTAAAAAAGAGATAAGGAAAGCGAAAAAGAAGCTATGAAGTTCGCATAGCAGGGCAAGCGAAGACAAATCCTAAAGGGTTTTTTCAGTTATATCAAACTAAGACTAGGGAAAAGATAGGTCCATTAAAAACTGAGACAAGTCAAATAACGGATAATGACGAGGAGATGAGTGATATTTTTAATAAATATTTTATATCTGTATTAACTAAAGAGGAACTTAACAATATGCATTCAGCCGAACAAGCCTATGTGGGTGGGGACGAGGACAGGTTGACTACTTTATCAGTTACCAGGGAGGATGTAATTAAACAAATAGTAAAACTAAAACCAAACAAATCCCCGGGGCCGGATAATGTTGTCTGGGCAAAGAGGAACAGTGTTCGTGGTGACAAACAAAGCCAGGTTGTTGCCTTGGTAAAGGGTGAGGCACCGGAGAAGATTTTTGTGCAAGGACTAGGCTATAGGAACGTTGCAAAATACATTGAGGAGCCCATACTGTGCATGAAGTGTTCACGTTGGGGACATATGGCATGGAAATGCCAGTTTGACCCAAGGTGTCGGTATTGTGGGAAGAAACACGACTCGCGAGAGTGTAGAGTCAAGATTGAAAGAAGTGAAAAAATCGTCCCATTTTGTTGCAACTGTCGAGGCAGCCACAGTGCTGGTTCCTATCTATGCCCCATGAAGCCTCATCTGAAAGAGACTAGGATTACTACAAGCAGGATAGATGTATCCTCGCAGCAAGGAAAGATTGTGCACGAGGAACATGGAGGAAACAGCTGGAAGCCAACGACAGCCCCTATTATCAATGTGTGAGAGAAAGGGACTGAGAAAATAAAGGCGAGCCTTGGGAAAGTAAGTAATGCAGTGGAAAAATTAAAACCTTGTGAGGACAAAGTTCAGGACAATATGGTCACCTCTGAGGTTGGTAATAAAATTTTGAGTATCTAAAAAAACGAGATAAGAGGATTGAGGCATTGGAAAAATTGGCTGCGGAGGGTAGACGGGGTGAAGATGGTGGTGAAACAGGACGTGTAATTGAAAGTAAAACAGGACGTGAAATGGAAAGTGAAACGTGCGTAGAAGAAAGTAATGATGTGCACGACGTAACGATGATAGAAGATAGTCAGGAGAATACACTTTCTAGTACTGTTAGCGGTGTTCAACCTCCTGTTGTGACACATGTTGAAAGAAAGGTTAAAGTAAAACGGTATACAGAAATAACAAAGAAAATAGATACGAATAATATTACCTTCGATGTTAGTAATAGTTGTGCAAGTGAGGAGAAAGAAAAAATGTTACGGTGTTGGAAGGAAGTTTCTAAGGTACTCTCGTATCTCATGGAATGTGACGGACAGGGCATAGGAAGTTTTATTATTAATCATGGATGAAAGTAGATTGAGAATATTATCTTGGAACGTTAATGGATTAAAAACTAGAGCGGTGGATGTACACTATTATACTCTTAGAGAGGATATTAACATAGTAGCACTCCAGGAAACTGGGGATAGGGATGGTAGCATTCTGAGGCTACATGGCTAGAGAGGTTTTCACTTATATGCTGATGGAGGAACTAGGGGGGGTCTCATGTTATGTCAAAAGTACCATTCCTGCCGAGATAACTGGAATCCCTCAGAGATATAGAGGTATTGAAAGTGGTGGTGGGGAAATGCGAGGTGGGAGAGCTAATGAATTAATCCTCTCGGTTCAAAAGGTGGGAAGTAATGAACGATGTATGATGAAGAAAAGAGCATATGTGAATACCTTATGTTCTAATGTTATTAAGTATGATGTTATTACAGAGTGTATTGCTGTGCCCAAGAGAAAATTCACACCACCATGGGAGGATTGTAATGTAGATGTAGTAATTACTCCCTTGCAAAAGAAAAAAAGTATGTATGAAATAGGAGAGCTGAGGGCAACATATGATTGTATAATTAGGAAATTGCCTACAGAAAACACTCTACATGTATATTGTGATGGATCAGTAGCTAGGGATGGGAAGGCAGGATGTGGAGTCTTGATCAGGGAGTACACTGACATCGGCACTGTAGATACTGTTATTGGACGCCGCTTAACTGCCACATGTCTCTTCAACGCAGGCTGAACTCCAAGGTGTATTAGCAGGATTACAGGAAGTAGTCAAATGTGGTAAAAATGCCTGCTTCTTTATTGACAATAGAGGAGCGTTAGAGTCATTAAATAGCAGACGCCCAGTATACCAGAATATTGTGATAGAGTGTAGAGAGAATGTTAAGAAATTAGAAAAAACTGGGTATAAAGTAAGATTCATGTGGATCCCTTCACATGTGGGAATACTGTTGAATGAGGTAGTTGATGACATAGCGAAGAGAGCAACGGAAAAAACTCTTGTTGATATTATATGTCAGTTAACCTTGAAATAAATAAAAACAAGAATCAAGATGATCCAAGAGGGTGAAGAAATGATAAAGAGAATGGCAATGGTGAACAGTAGTAACACACTTAAGAATTATTCAGTAATAAATACAAACTCGTCCTTCACTTATGGTAAAGGAAAGTCTGCTTGGAAGGATTCAATTTACATGAGATTTAGATTAGGATACAAATATATCTGGCAATACGGTGTTGATGTCAGTGAAAAAGATAAGGAGTGTAAATTATGTAGTATGCCGCACGCCCACACCTTAGAACATTATGTATTAGAGTGTCAACTTATTGATAACTATAGAAATAAGGAAAGTAGTGTACCACATCAAATGGTTTGGATGTGTAATAATGGTATGATAGACAGTATACTTAGGAGCTACAAGAATTTTGCCCCAAGAGTGTAACAATTATATGCTGTGCTTACTATATTAACCTGCAATGTTAAATGGGATTCTTGTAATGTTAATTGTCTATTTGTACTCACTGAATTTGTGCGCCCCTTGAGGGACTTGAAGTAGAGGGGGGGGGGTAGAAATAGCCTAAGCTACTCTATCCCCTTTGAGATGTATTTCTTTCTTGTCTCAATAAACATACTTGAACTTGAACCTCACCTCACTCCCCCATTCTCTCCTACCTATTTATGTCCAATACTTGACCTGTAAAATCACTCCTTCTGAAGATGTATTAATATACGAAAGTACTTAAGGAAATTCCTGTTTCAATTTTCCTTCGTGGTCTGACATTGTCACATTTTTAATTACGTGTTTATTTTCGTGATTTACACACATAATGAGAACCACGCGCTCTTTTGCTATGCTGTTCCCTCAGACTGCTTCCTTCGTAACCACCTTCACTACTAGTGAAAGCACACTGCACCCGCACCCGCCTCAAATTCCTGAAACAATGTCTTGGTGAGCAAGTTGTACCTAAGTCTCTGTACCTGCCCGTCTCCTCAAATTGGGTGATGAACCGTTCAGTGATTTCTGTGCTACCATTTTGAAAAAACACATTGAAGTTGCAAAATCATGTGAACGTTTTGTTTTCAAAAGCCTGGATACAGCAAAAAAAAACTTTCATCACGCAATACCTTTGGATTGGACAAATCTTCTGATGGATGAAATATATAGTGACTTACGTAGAAAAATTCATCAGTTACAGAAAATTCTAAAGTGCAGTTAGAAGGCCTGATTAAAAATAGTGATTAGACAAAGAAATCGTGTTGAATTTGTCATCCAAGACGATATGTGAAAATGTGGTTACTGCTTTGGGTTATGGTATGTCATTTGCCATTTCAAATCAACCTTCGGCAGTTAAGATTGCTAGTTCATTGTTACAGCTTGAAAAACAAAACTCTCTCTCTCCACAAAACCTAAACCTGGTTAAAGGTATTGTCTATGGTTCAATGTTGACACCTCAAACAAACAATTTTTCTGAAAGGTTCAGACGAAGCTTACAGGAGTTAAGAGCCGATCCCTCCATTCATATAACAAAGGCTGATAAATCCAGCACTATTATTATTCTAAACAAGGAGGAATATATTTCGAAAATGAATGATCTCCTCCTAGATTCTTCAACATACACTAAACTCAGGAAAAATCCTCTTGAGAACATCATCAAGTTCTTCAATAGCAGCGTGAGGAAGTTGTTAAGTAAACATAAA
>WNGS01009827.1:33140-50842 GCA_020271785.1 Procambarus virginalis | reverse complement strand
TTGAACTTGAACCTCACCTCACTCCCCCATTCTCTCCTGCCTATTTTATGTCCAATACTTGACCTGTAAAATTACTCCTTCTGAAGATGTATTAATATACGAGAGTACTTAAGGAAATTCCTGTTTCAATTTTCCTTCGTGGTCTGACATTGTCATTTTTTAATTACGTGTTTATTTTCGTGATTTACACACATAATGAGAACCACGCGCTCTTTTGCTATGCTGTTCCCTCAGACTGCTTCCTTCGTGACCATCTTCACTACCTACTATGAAAGCACACTGCACCCGCCTCAAATTCCTGAAACAATGTCTTGGTGAGCAAGTTGTACCCAAGTCCTCTGCTACCTGCCCGTCTCCTCAAATTGGGTGATGAACCGTTCAGTGATTTCTGTGCTACCATTTTGAAAAAACACATTGAAGTTGCAAAATCATGTGAACGTTTTGTTTTCAAAGCCTGGATACAGCAAAAAAAAACTTTCATCACGCAATACCTTTGGACTGGAAAAATCTTCTGATGGAAAAATATATAGTGACTTACGTAGAAAAATTCATCAGTTACAGAAAATTCTAAAGTGCAGTTAGAAGGCCTGATTAATAGTGATGGACAAAGAAATCCAGTCCAAACAACGTGTTGAATTTGTCATCCAAGACGATATGTGAAAATGTGGTTACTGCTTTGGGTTATGGTAGTCATTTGCCATTTCAAATCAACCTTCTGCAGTTAAGATTGCTAGTTCATTGTTACAGCTTGAAAAACAAAACTCTCTCTCTCCACAAAACCTAAACCTGGTTAAAGGTATTGTCTATGGTTCAATGTTGACGCCTCAAACAAAAAATTTTCTGAAAGTTTCAGACGAAGCTTACAGGAGTTAGAGCCGATCCCTCCATTCATATAACAAAGCTGATAAATCCAGCACTATTGTTATTCTAAACAAGGAGAAATATTTCGAAAATGAATGATCTCCTCCTAGATTCTTCAACATACACTAAACTCAGGAAAATCCTCTTGATGACATCATCAAGTTCTTCAATAGCAGCTTGAGGAAGTTGTTAAGTAAAACATAAAGATCTTTTTAATCAATTTACTACCTCATCACCTTCATTACCATATCTCTCTGGACTTGTCAAGACCTACAAACGCCATGAGGCCTATTATCATTTCTGTGGATCCTTTCTTACAAGCTTTCTAAATGGCTTACCAAATCTTGTCCCATTGTTAGGATTATTTCCTCTTCTTATTTGACAAATTCTCTTGAATTAGTTAACAAATTAAATTGTTCCTGTCACTCCTGATGTAAAGTTAATCAGTTTTGACGTTTGTTCCTTGTTTACAAAGGTACCGGTTGATGATATTCTTGATTATCTTGCTCGTGAACGATGAAATATGTTTTACCTCTTTCTGCTGATACTATTGTCAATCTTGTTAAGTTGTGCATTAAAGAATGTAAATTTACCTTTAATAATGAGTATTATTTACAGACTTTTGGAATGGCAATGGGGAATCCTTTATCGCCATTGCTTTGAAACTTGTACATGGAATTCTTCGAAAAGAAATTTGTTTCAAAAATAACCCCTGGAATCATTCCATGGTTTGGATATGTTGATGATATTTTGTGTATATCAGATGTAAACACAGACGAATTTGTAGCCAAACTTAATGATCATGTCACCTCTATAAAATTTACTATGGAGACTGAAATTGATAAATGTTTGCCATTCCTAGATGTACTTATTCACAGGGAAAATTTTTCACTAACTTTAGTGTCTACAGAAAACCTACGAATAATTTATCTTATGTTCATTATTTTTCAAGGCATAGATACAATGTGAAAAAGTCAATTTTTTCTTCAATGTATCTAAGAGCTCTTTAGTTGTGAGTCCAGAATTCTTTGACGAAGAGTTTAAGAATATTGATTCGATTGGTGTTGTTTAAAAAAACAGACATGGGTTGACAATAGAGGGGTAAGGTAGGTTACAGGGAGTTTATCAGGTAGTGTTTAGTTTTAATCTTAAACTGGTTGAGAGAGGTACAGTCTTTAACATGGTTGGGAAGGTCATTCCACATTCTGGGTCCCTTGATTTGTAGAGCATTTCTAGTTTGGTTAAGTCGTACTCTTGGAATATCAAAACTGTATTTATTTCTGGTGTGGTGCTCATGGGTTCTGTTACAGCTTTCAATGAAGCTTTTGAGGTCAGGATTGGCATTACAGTTCAGCGTTTTATATATGTATAATACACATGAGAGAATGTGCAGTGACTTAATATCTAACATATGAGAGATTTGAGTAGGGGTACCGAGTGATGTCTGGGGCCAGAGTTGGATATTGTCCTAATAGCAGATTTGTGTTGAGTAATTAGAGGACGTAAATGATTTTGGGTAGTAGAACCCCACGCACAAATACCATAGTTGAGATATGGATAGATGAGGGAGTAATAGAGAGTCACCAGGGCAGGGCGGGGTACATAATATCTGATCTTAGAAAGAATGCCAACAGTTTTTGAAACTTTTTTGATATATTTAGAATGTGTCCCTGGAAATTGAGCTTGTGATCAATGAGAACGCCAAGGAATTTGCCATCTAATTTGTTACAAATTTGGGTATTGTTAATCTTGAGATTTATTTGGTTAGAGGATTTATTGCCAAACAGAATATAGAAAGTTTTGTCAATGTTAAGGGTGAGTTTGTTGGCAGTTAGCCAAAGATGGACTTTATTAAGCTCGGTATTTACTGTGGCATTTAGAGCAAGGGGGTCAGGACTGGAGTAAATGAAGGTTGTGTCGTCAGCAAAATAGAATTGTCTAAGGTGTTGGGAGGCATTTGGAAGGTCATTAATGTAGATGAGATATATATATGCAATTGACGATCACTAAACACTGATCATTTGTATGCGGAAAAACCACAAAGAATTGGAAAAAGGGGGGTGAACGTTTCGGCTTCTCAAGGCCTTTGTCAACTTTGTCAAGGCCTTTACACAGGAAGCTCCGTGTATTTCTTCGTAAGTGGGTTTGCTACGAAGGTTCCTAAGTGTGCCCTAAGAAGATGCTTAGGTGCAATTCAATAACGTCCACTTAGGAAGAAATTTGTTGGTTCACCTGCGTGCCGATAGAGGTCGCTACTGTGTTTCGTTTGGCCAATCAGAGAGCAGCAACATTCTTCATATTGAAGATTTAGCGCTGGCTTATCGGAGCTCTACTGCCTCCTATTTACGTCGAATTTTCTTATAAAATTAGTATATTTCGAAGTAAAACAATGTTTTTTTCAACTTCTACAGGCAGCACCGACATTGTAGTAAACAAATATGTTACATTTGTTGTTTACCTACGTAATTCTAAGAGATACTGTGTAGCTGTCCTTGTTGCTCGGAAGATGCGCTGACAATTATTGTATATATTTACTGAATTTACCCAAGGGCCACTAACTATCTAGTGGCCTCGAAGAGGACAGAAAGCCGGCGGCTTGTTAAAGGGCCCGCCAATTGTCTTAATGATATTTTTAGCTGGAATTTGGCATTTACGGCTTCAGCGGGTAGGCGGTTCCATGGGTTTATAGCTCTCTTGGTGGAAAAAAACATCTGTTTTCAGTCCTACTTGAGAGAACATACTCTCCAACACTATATCTGTGATTGCCCTGTTATCAGTGACTTCATACCAAATGGTATAGGGTACTTTGAGCTCTGTAATTACTTCATACACTCAGGAATATTGGAAGATATTCTTGTGCTGCACCCAGATTTTGCCAGTGGAGGCTAATAGATCAGCATTAAGTATTTGTTCTCTCCTAATTCCATGTATGACTGGCCATCCTGTGAGGTGAGGATGTTGGATGAGCTTGTAGCTGGTTTTGATCTACACTGTGTGGTCCTTTATACAGAATAGGGAAGCAGCACATTGCTGTGTATACCTAAACATGTTAAAAATACATTGTTTGAGAGGAGTCTTGTAGAAACTGGTAAGAGTAATTATAATATAATGTTTCCATGATTCAGTGCTTACCTCTTGTGAAAATTGCGAAGAGTTGTTTAGTCAGAGTTGATTTATTTTTTGTATTGAGGCTGGTATTTTCTAAATTGATTCCATGTACAGTATGTCTAACCATCCTGTGAGATGGGAGTATTAGATAAACTTATAGCTAGTTTTTATCTACACTGTGTAATATTCCATATAGAATAGGGTAGCAGCACATTGCTGTGTATACCTAATCTTCTTAATAAAAAAATCAGTAATAAAGATTTTAAATTATAGTTTGTATTATTACAAATACAGTACTGTATTATCCTTATTAAATCATGTTGACCATGGATCATTAAGATCTCATGTTGATATGTAATAGTCATATTTCTTTTGAACTGCTAATCCATGCTAATCATTCATTAAATTGTGCATTATGTCTCAATTTTTCACTTCCTTGGATTTACTGTACAGTACAAAAAGATAGGATAAAAATAAACCAGTAATATTTCTTTCATTATATTTTTCATTTAAATAACTGCATCAATATTTTTACAGCTGACAGATTTGTTTTACCATACAGGTGCATTATTTGTTAAAAAAAATTTGGTTTATTGTTACACACAATGGTGCTACATAGCCTTCCCAGCTTGGTGCCTTCTTTTAATACTTACTGATTAAAAAATAAATAATAAATACATTTTATTCAGGAAAAGTGCATACAGTTGATTTACAAACATAATGTTGGATTTATAGACAGAGCTAGTACATACAATACCTAAAGCCACTAATACTCATAGCATTTCGGGCAAGGTGTGGGGGGAAAAAACACTTAGACTAAAACTTAATAGTAATCGGGATTAGGTATAAATTGTGTTGAAAGAAGGAATAAAAAATACAAAAAGGGGGGTTAACATAGCATAAATCAGCAATTGCACATGTTGGTGAACAGCGTTGTTTAAAAAATAGCAAGACATGGGTTGACATTTAGGAGGTAAGTTAGGTTACATGGAGTTAATTAGGCAGTACTTGGTTTAACTCTTAAACTGGTTGAGAGAGGTACAGCCTTTGACATGATTCGGGAGGTCATTCCACATTCTGGGTCCCTTGATTTGTAGAGCACTTCTAGTTTGGTTACACACAGCCAAATTGTGTAACAGGAAGAGGTCTTGGACACAAATTTGTTCCATGCTAAATGTAGAGGAATCAGCTGAGTATTCCTCAAATAAAATAAGTTGCCTCAGCTTATAAGGTAAATAAAATAAGCATTTCTCAAATAAGTAGCTGGCTCACCTCACTGCCTTACTGCTACATAGCCTTCCGGCATGGTGCCTTCTTTTGATAATTACTTGTTCCACACCCAAATTGTATAACAGGAAGAGGTCTTGGACCCCTACTTCCCTCTCTCTTTTTAATAGTCTATATAGTCATAATTATAGCTTTAAGTATTCAATGAATAAAGTTTTTGACATTTTTACCCTTTTCCTTACCTAACATCATTTGTGCAGCATATTTTATTTTATGTATCACCCAGATTTAATTTCAAAATAAAACCAAACTAAATAAATTAGAAATGGGTATGTATAGCTAAGGTACACCCTTACTACTAGGTGAACAGGGGCATTTGGTGATAGTAAATGATCCCATCAGGCAGGGCTCATCACCTTCTCTCATATTTCATGTTCACCAGTGTTTATTTACTAAATAACTACGGGTATAATATCTTGCTATTATAAAACTAATTCTAATATCATAAATGACATATTTACTTTAAGTTTCAAGCAAAGAATGCATATATAACTAACACGAAGGACTCCTCTTCACTAGATTCAATTTTTATAATCTTTTGTTTATGTTCCAAAATCTTAAAATCGATCCCAGTATTATGTAGTAAAGAAAAATTGAGTTATATCCAGTTTACGTAAAGCTACGAGTGGTCGAAACCACACTTAAATCCCGGAATGAACTTACGAAGGTTTTTCCACTTAGTGTAGCTACTTGAATACCGGCGTAGCCGCCACGAAGGCGCTAAGAAGGAAAACATTCTTAGCTAAGAGGAAAAACCTTCGTAAGTACCTTCCTGGGGTCCCCTGGAGTGTAAGCAACACACACCTCAGGGACTGGAGTGTAAGCGACGCGTACATCAAGGGCTGGAGTGTAAGCAACACGCACCTCAGGGACTGGAGTGTAAGCGACGCGTACATCAAGGGCTGGAGTGTAAGCAACACGCACCTCAGGGACTGGAGTGTAAGCGACGCGTACATCAAGGGCTGGAGTGTAAGCAACACACACCTCAGGGACTGGAGTGTAAGCGACGCGTACATCAAGGGCTGGAGTGTAAGCAACACGCACCTCAGGGACTGGAGTGTAAGCGACGCGTACATCAAGGGCTGGAGTGTAAGCAACACACACCTCAGGGGCTGGAGTGTAAGCGACGCGCACATCAAGGGCTGGAGTGTAAGCAAACGCGCAACTCAGGGGCTGGAGTGTAAGTGACGCACACCTCAGGGGGTGGCGTGCAGGTGATGCACACCACAGAGGCTTGATTATAAGCGATGCGCATCTTAGGGGCTGGAGTGAATGCTACGTTCGCCTAAGGGGCTGGGGCCAGATTCACGACGGTACTTACGAATGTGTTTCCTTCTTAGCACCTTCGTAGCGGCTACGTCGGTATTCAGGTAGGCACACTAAGAAGGGAAACCTTCGTAAGTTTGGTCTGTTAGCTTAAGTGTGCTGTCGACCACTCGTAGCTTTACGGTAACTGGATATAACTCCATTTTTCTCTACTATACAACACGGAGGATCGATTAATTATATACAAGATTTTAGCTGGAGGTCCAAGACCTCTTCCTATTACACAGTTTGGGTGTGTGGAACAAGTAATTATCAAGAGAAGGCACAATGCCAGGAAGGCTATATAGCAGTAAGGCAGCTATTTATTTGAGGAATGCTTAATTTATTTACCTTATAAGCTGAGGCAGCTTATTTTATTTGAGGAATGCTCAGCTGATTCCTTTACATTTAGCATGGAACAAATTTGTGTCCAAGACCTCTTCCTGTTACACAACTTGGCTGTGTGTAACAATCAGTAAGTAATTATCAAAGAAGGCACTATGCTGGGAAGGCTATATAGCACCATTGTGTGTAACAATAAACCAAATTTTTTTAACAGATAATGCACCTGGAAGAAACAAATCTTGTCAACTGTAAAAATATTGATGCAGTTATTTAAATAAAAATATAATGAAAGAAATATTGCTGGTTTATTTTATCCTATCTTTTTGTACTAAACAGTATATCCAAAGAAGTGAAAAATTGAGACATAATTCAGAATTTAATGAATGATTCAAAAGAAATATGACTATTACATATCATCATGAAATCTTAATGATCCATGGTTAACATGATTTAATAAGGTTGATATTGGTAATAATACAAACTATAATTTAAAAATCTTTATTACTGATATTTTTGTATTAAGAAGCTTAGGTATGCACAGCAATGTGCTGCTACCCTATTCTATACGGAAGATTACACAGTTTAGATAAAAAACTAGCTATAAGTTCATCTAATACTCCCATCTCACAGGATGGTTAGGCATACATGGAATCAGGGAAGAAAATACCAGACTCAATACAAAAAACAAATCAACTCTGACTAAACAACAATTTTACGATTTTCACAAGTGGTATAAGCACTGAATCGTGGAAACATTATATTATAACTACTCTTACCAGTTTCTACAAGACTCCTCTCAAACAATGTATATATTTTTTACATGTTTAGGTATACAGAGCAATGTTCTGCTTCCCTATTCTGTATGAAGGACCATACAGTCTAGATAAAAACCAGCTACAAGCTCATCCAACATCACCACCTCACAGGACGGCAAGTCATACATGGAATCAGGAGAGAAAATATGTAAGGCTGATCTATTAGCCCCCACTGGCAAAATCTGAGTACAGCACAAGAATATCTTCCAATATTCCTGAGTGTATGAAGTAATTACAGAGCTCAAAGTACCTCATATCATTTGGTATGAAGTCACTGATAACAGGGCAATCACAGATATTGTGCTGGAGAGTATGTTCTCTCAAGTAGGACTGAAAACAGATGTTTTTTTCACCCAGAGGGTTATAAACCCATGGAACTGCCTACCCGCTGAAGCAGTAAATGCCAAAATCCAGCTAGAAAATATCATTAGGACAATTGGCGGGACTTAACATAACCCCCGGCTTTTTGTCCTCGTCGAGGCCACTAGATAGTTAGTGGCCTTTTTGTAAATTTAGGTAAATATATACGTAAATAAATACCATCGCTTCTCAAATCTTGGGAGCTACAAGGGAAGCCACACACTATCTCTTAAAATTAAGTAGGTAAACAAAAAATGTAACATATTTGTATACTACAATGTCGGTGCTGCATGTACAAGTTGAAAAAAACATAGTATTACTTCGAAATGTACTAATTTTATAAGAAAATTCGACGTAAATAAATAGCAAGTGGTTTCGGATAAGCTCAGATATCAAAGCGTCGTGATTGGCTACAGCTGTAAGATGAAAAATGTTACCTTCTCTCTGATTGGCCAAACTATAAGCCTAGTAGCATCTAGCGAGATCTAAGTGAACTATTTAAAAATCTTCGTAAGTTTATTTTTCTGAATCGCCCTTTGGCGTGTTCTTAGCCGGCACTTAGTTCGTAGCAAACCTACTTACGAAGAAATACACAGAGCTTCGTGAACCTAGGTCCAGGAGTGTAAGCGACGCGCGCCCTCCCGCCTGCGTCAGTTGGTCGCCGTCAGCACAACGGGACGTACGGAGCCAAGCACCAGGTATGTTGATTTGATTTTATATTTCAAGTTGTATAGATTGTCTGAAGCCTTTACTTTGTCTGTACGTGGCGGCGGTCTGAAGCCTTTACTTCGTACGTGGAAGTGGCAGTGGTCTAGGGAGCTGTTACTGTGGCAGTGGTCTAGGGAACTGTTACTGTGGCAGTGGTCTAGGGAACTGTTACTGTGGCAGTGGTCTAGGGAACTGTTACTGTGGCAGTGGTCTAGGGAACTGTTACTGTGGCAGTGGTCTAGGGAACTGTTACTGTGGCAGTGGTCTAGGGAGCTGTTACTGTGGCAGTGGTCTAGGGAACTGTTACTGGGCAGTGGTCTAGGGAACTGTTACTGTGGCAGTGGTCTAGGGAACTGTTACTGTGGCAGTGGTCTAGGGAACTGTTACTGTGGCAGTGGTCTAGGGAACTGTTACTGTGGCAGTGGTCTAGGGAACTGTTACTGTGGCAGTGGTCTAGGGAGCTGTTACTGTGGAGTGGTCTAGGGAACTGTTACTGTGGCAGTGGTCTAGGGAACTGTTACTGTGGCAGTGGTCTAGGGAACTGTTACTGTGGCAGTGGTCTAGGGAACTGTTACTGTGGCAGTGGTCTAGGGAGCTGTTACTGTGGCAGTGGTCTAGGGAACTGTTACTGTGGCAGTGGTCTAGGGAACTGTTACTGTGGCAGTGGTCTAGGGAGCTGTTACTGTGGTAGTGGTCTAGGGAGCTGTTACTGTGGCAGTGGTCTAGGGAACTGTTACTGTGGCAGTGGTCTAGGGAACTGTTACTGTGGCAGTGGTCTAGGGAACTGTTACTGTGGCAGTGGTCTAGGGAACTGTTACTGTGGCAGTGGTCTAGGGAACTGTTACTGTGGTAGTGGTCTAGGGAACTGTTACTGTGGTAGTGGTCTAGGGAGCTGTTACTGTGGTAGTGGTCTAGGGAACTGTTACTGTGGCAGTGGTCTAGGGAGCTGTTACTGTGGCAGTGGTCTAGGGAACTGTTACTGTGGCAGTGGTCTAGGGAACTTACTGGGCAGTGGTCTAGGGAACTGTTACTGTGGCAGTGGTCTAGGGAACTGTTACTGTGGCAGTGGTCTAGGGAACTGTTACTGGGCAGTGGTCTAGGGAACTGTTACTGTGGCAGTGGTCTAGGGAACTGTTACTGTGGCAGTGGTCTAGGGAACTGTTACTGTGGCAGTGGTCTAGGGAGCTGTTACTGTGGCAGTGGTCTAGGGAGCTGTTACTGTGGCAGTGGTCTAGGGAACTGTTACTGTGGCAGTGGTCTAGGGAACTGTTACTGTGGCAGTGGTCTAGGGAACTGTTACTGTGGCAGTGGTCTAGGGAACTGTTACTGTGTAGTGGTCTAGGGAGCTGTTACTGTGGTAGTGGTCTAGGGAGCTGTTACTGTGGCAGTGGTCTAGGGAACTGTTACTGTGGCAGTGGTCTAGGGAACTTACTGGGCAGTGGTCTAGGGAACTGTTACTGTGGCAGTGGTCTAGGGAACTGTTACTGGGCAGTGGTCTAGGGAGCTGTTACTGGGCAGTGGTCTAGGGAACTGTTACTGGGCAGTGGTCTAGGGAACTGTTACTGGGCAGTGGTCTAGGGAACTGTTACTGTGGCAGTGGTCTAGGGAACTTTTACTGTGGCAGTGGTCTAGGGAACTGTTACTGTGGCAGTGGTCTAGGGAGCTGTTACTGTGGCAGTGGTCTAAGGAACTGTTACTGTGGCAGTGGTCTAGGGAGCTGTTACTGTGGCAGTGGTCTAGTGAGCTGTTACTGTGGCAGTGGTCTTGGGAGCTGTTACTGTGGCAGTGGTCTAGGGAGCTGTTACTGTGGCAGTGGTCTAGGGACTGTTACTGGGCAGTGGTCTAGATAACTATAAAATGATATAAAATGATATCTTGCTATACTTTGTTTATGTTGAGATTTAAATAAAAAAAATGTACATAAAAATGGCAGCGTAGCATACGGAGACAGTTACTGTGGCAGTGGTCTAGGGAGCTGTTACTGTGGCAGTGGTCTAGGGAACTGTTACTGGGCAGTGGTCTAGGGAGCTGTTACTGTGGCAGTGGTCTAGGGAACTGTTACTGTGGCAGTGGTCTAGGGAACTGTTACTGTGGCAGTGGTCTAGGGAACTGTTACTGTGGTAGTGGTCTAGGGAACTGTTACTGTGGCAGTGGTCTAGGAGCTGTTACTGTGGCAGTGGTCTAGGGAACTGTTACTGTGGCAGTGGTCTAGGGACTGTTACTGTGGCAGTGGTCTAGGGAACTGTTACTGTGGCAGTGGTCTAGGGAACTGTTACTGTGGCAGTGGTCTAGGGAACTGTTACTGTGGCAGTGGTCTAGGGACTGTTACTGTGGCAGTGGTCTAGGAACTGTTACTGTGGCAGTGGTCTAGGGAACTGTTACTGGGCAGTGGTCTAGGGAACTGTTACTGTGCAGTGGTCTAGGGAGCTGTTACTGTGGCAGTGGTCTAGGGAGCTGTTACTGTGGCAGTGGTCTAGGAACTGTTACTGTGGGCAGTGGTCTAGGGAACTGTTACTGGGGCAGTGGTCTAGGGACTGTTACTGTGCAGTGGTCTAGGAGCTGTTACTGTGGCAGTGGTCTAGGGAGCTGTTACTGTGGCAGTGGTCTAGGGAGCTGTTACTGTGGCAGTGGTCTAGGGAACTGTTACTGTGGCAGTGGTCTAGGGAACTGTTACTGTGGCAGTGGTCTAGGAGCTGTTACTGTGGCAGTGGTCTAGGGACTGTTACTGTGGCAGTGGTCTAGGGAACTGTTACTGTGGCAGTGGTCTAGGGAACTGTACTGGGCAGTGGTCTAGGGAACTGTTACTGTGGCAGTGGTCTAGGGAACTGTTACTGTGGCAGTGGTCTAGGGAACTGTTACTGTGGCAGTGGTCTAGGGAACTGTTACTGTGGCAGTGGTCTAGGGAGCTGTTACTGTGGCAGTGGTCTAGGAACTGTTACTGTGGCAGTGGTCTAGGGACTGTTACTGTGGCAGTGGTCTAGGGAACTGTTACTGTGGCAGTGGTCTAGGGAGCTGTTACTGGGCAGTGGTCTAGAACTGTTACTGGGCAGTGGTCTAGGGAACTGTTACTGTGGCAGTGGTCTAGGGACTGTTACTGTGGCAGTGGTCTAGGGAACTGTTACTGTGGCAGTGGTCTAGGAACTGTTACTGGGCAGTGGTCTAGGGAGCTGTTACTGTGGCAGTGGTCTAGGGAGCTGTTACTGTGGCAGTGGTCTAGGGAGCTGTTACTGTGGCAGTGGTCTAGGAAATATCTGGTATACTGGGCGTCTGCTATTTAATGACTCTAACGCTCCTCTATTGTCAATAAGAAGCAGGCATTTTACCACATTTGACTACTTCCTGTAATCCTGCAAATACACCTTGGAGTTCAGCCTGCGTTGAAGAGACATTGTCAGTTAAGCGGCGTCCAATAACAGTATCTACTGTGCCGATGTCAGTGTACTCCCTGATCAAGACTCCACATCCTGCTTCCCATCCTAGCTACTGATCCATCACAATATACATGTAGAGTGTTTTCTGTAGGTCAATTTCTAATTATACAATCATATGTTGCCCTCAGCTCTCCTATTTCATACATACGTTTTTTCTTTTGCAAGGGAGTTATTACTACATCTACATTACAATCCTCCCATGGTGGTGTGAATTTCTCTTGGGCACAGCAATACCCTCTGTAATAACATCATACTTAATAACATTAGAACATAAGGTATTCACATATGCTCTTTTCTTCATCATACATCGTTCATTACTTCCCACCTTTTGAACCGAGAGGATTAATTCATTAGCTCTCCCACCTCGCATTTCCCCACCACCACTTTCAATACCTCTATATCTCTGAGGGATTCCAGTTATCTCGGCAGGAATGGTACTTTTGACATAACATGAAACCCCCCTAGTTCCTCCATCAGCATATAAGTGAAAACCTCTCTAGCCATGTAGCCTCAGAATGCTACCATCCCTATCCCCAGTTTCCTGGAGTGCTACTATGTTAATATCCTCTCTAAGAGTATAATAGTGTACATCCACCGCTCTATTTTTAATCCATTACGTTCCAAGATAATATTCTCAATTAACTTTCATCCATGATTAATAATAAAACTTCCTATGCCCTGTCCGTCACATTCCATGATATACGAGAGTACCTTAGAAACTTCCTTCCAACACCGAAACATTTTTTCTTTCTCCTCACTTGCACAACTATTACTAACATCGAAGGTAATATTATTCGTATCTATTTGCTTTGTTATTTCTGTATACCGTTTTAGTTTAACCTTTCTTTCAACATGTGTCACAACAGGAGGTTGAACACCGCTAACACTACCAGAAAGTGTATTCTTCTGACTATCCTCTATCATCGTTACGTCATGCACATCATTACTTTCTTCTACGCACGTTTCACTTTCCATTTCACGTCCTGTTTTAACTTTCAATTACACGTCCTGTTTCACCAACATCTTCACCCCGTCTACCCTCCGCAGCCAATTTTTCCAATGCCTAAATCCTCTTATCTAGTTTTTTAGATACTCCAAAATTTTATTACCAACCTCAGAGGTGACCATATTGTCCTGACTTTGTCCTCACAAGGTTTTAATTTTTCCACTGCATTACTTACTTTCCCAAGGCTCGCCTTTATTTTCTCAGTCCCTTTCTCTCACACATTGATAATAGGGGCTGTCGTTGGCTTCCAGCTGTTCCTCCATGTTCCTCGTGCACAATCTTTCCTTGCTGCGAGGATACATCTATCCTGCTTGCAGGACACGTCCTAGTCTCTTTCAGATGAGGCTTCACGGGGCATAGATAGGAACCAGCACTGTGGCTGCCTCCACAGTTGCAACAAAATGGTACGATTTTTTCAGTTCTTTCAATCTTGACTCTACACTCTCGCGAGTCGTGTTTCTTCTTCCCACAATACCGACACCTTGGGTCAAACTGGCATTTCCATGCCATATATGTCCCCAACGTGAACACTTCATGCACAGTATGGGCTCCTCAATGTATTTGCAACGTTCCTATAGCCTAGTCCTTGCACAAAAATCTTCTCCGGTGCCTCACCCTTTACCAAGGCAACAACCTGGCTTTGTTTGTCACCACGAACACTGTTCCTCTTTGCCCAGACAACATTATCATTGTTGAGAAAAAGACAGTCAGGATCCAAACAAGTTGGAAACTTGAAAACTATGATCTTTGTGTGCAACATACCTTCTTCTGGAGGAACCATCACTACATTTTCAAAACCAACCGTCGTGAGGCGTTCCACGGCCTTTTCAGTCCCAACTGTAATGTAGGACCGGTGAAGACCCTCCTTGAAGAGTGGTTCGTATTCCAATCATTCTTTAGCCGACGTACCGTCCACTCCAGCTTTTGGTGGAAATTCAATTTGCATGTTGTAGGGAACAACAGCCTCTTCCTTCTATTAATTGCTTGTCTTGAGTCCTGCTGAGGAGGGTCTCATTTTTGGTCTCTTTGTAATTTCATCGTCACTCTCACTGTCTCGCTGTCTGTTAATTTTTCTCCGTTTCTTTCTGTTCATTGCTACTTCAAACGGTCTGTTATCATCTTGTCTGTCCTCCTCACTACCACTCAGGCATACCACCTCAGCCATTTTCTCGACACTCATAGGCACTGTCAACAATCGAGAACAAATTCACAATATCCTGTATCACCACGTGCAAAGACGAAGAATGTGGGGCAATACTCCACCTCCCACCAAGCAGCAGACGCCAAGAGCGCCAACACTGCGATCACACACGACCGTGGTCCGGTCACAACTGGAGGTGAGGTACAACAACAAATGAATGGGAATTGGTGGACACAAATATGAGCCGCACAAGCAATGCTGAAGGCCTATTGGCCCATACGATGCAGCTTCTATCCATACACACCAAGAGGCCCACACGTGGATTATAATAGCATAAGATAGTAAATATTTACAATGAATTAGTGAGACAAATGTGTTCCAATGATCCTACTCAATCGCCCTTTAATTGATCTATCAAAAATGGATCTAAGCTATATAAACCACTGCTAATGCTCAAATTACTTTCTTTTGTAATCTGTATCAAAGCAGATTCAATAATGTTTCTGTTATAAGTGCTTTTACAATTCGTTATTGGAGAAGCCATCTCCCAATCAATTTGGTGAGCATCTTCTGACAGATGAACAAACAAAGCAATAGACAATTGGCTTAGTCTTACAGAGTATTTATGTTGCGAAATTGTACATTTCATATCTTCAGATGTTTGCCCAATATAGAACTTATTACAGTCTTTACAAGGTATTTTATAAATAACACAATTATCACTACGAGGGCTGTTCCTAACTCATAGCTTACCAACAGTATTTTCGTAGCTAAACAATACATGTATATTAAAAGTTTCAAGGCCTTGACAACATTCTCAAACCCAGAGAAATATGGTAAACACAACACATTCTTTGGGCGAATACTTTCACTGCATATATTATTATAATATGTTCGACATGCTTTGCTACGGCAAACTTCCAAAAAAACTCAGTGGGTAACAAAGCTTGAGACCAATTGAATCAATATTCTTAAACTCTTCGTCAAAGAATTCTGGACTCACAACTCAAAGAGCTCTTAGATACATTGAAGAAAAAATTGACTTTTTCACATTGTATCTATGCCTTGAAAATAATGAACATAAGATAAATTATTCGTAGGTTTTCTGTAGACACTAAAGTTAGTGAAAAATTTTCCCTGTGAATAAGTACATCTAGGAATGGCAAACATTTATCAATTTCAGTCTCCATAGTAAATTTTTATAGAGGTGACTTGATCATTAAGTTTGGCTACAAATTCGTCTGTGTTTACATCTGAACGCATATACACAAAATATCATGAACATATCCAAACCATGGAATGATTCCAGGGGTTATTTTTGAAACAAATTTCTTTTCGAAGAATTCCATTTACAAGTTTGAAAGCAATGGCGATAAAGGATTCCCCATTGCCATTCCAAAAGTCTGTAAATAATACTCATTATTAAAGGTAAATTTACATTCTTTAATGCACAACTTAACAAGATTGACAATAGTATCAGCAGAAAGAGGTAAAACATATTTCATTCGTTCACGAGCAAGATAATCAAGAATATCATCAACCAGTACCTTTGTAAACAAGGAACAAACCTCAAAACTGATTAACTTTACATCAGGATTTTGACGTTTGTTCCTTGTTTACAAAGGTACTGGTTGATGATATTCTTGATTATCTTGCTCGTGAACGAATGAAATATGTTTTACCTCTTTCTGCTGATACTATTGTCAATCTTGTTAAGTTGTGCATTAAAGAATGTAAATTTACCTTTAATAATGAGTATTAGTTACAGACTTTGGAATGGCAATGGGGAATCCTTTATCGCCATTGCTTTCAAACTTGTAAATGGAATTCTTCGAAAAGAAATTTGTTTCAAAAATAACCCCTGGAATCATTCCATGGTTTGGATATGTTCATGATATTTTGTGTATATGCGTTCAGATGTAAACACAGACGAATTTGTAGCCAAACTTAATGATCAAGTCACCTCTATAAAAATTTACTATGGAGACTGAAATTGATAAATGTTTGCCATTCCTAGATGTACTTATTCACAGGGAAAATTTTTCACTAAACTTTAGTGTCTCAGAAAACCTACGAATAATTTATCTTATGTTCATTATTTTCAAGGCATAGATACAATGTGAAAAAGTCAATTTTTTCTTCAATGTATCTAAGAGCTCTTTGAGTTGTGAGTCCAGAATTCTTTGACGAAGAGTTTAAGAATATTGATTCAATTGGTCTCAAGCTTTGTTACCCACTGAGTTTTTTTGGAAGTTTGCCGTAGCAAAGCATGTCGAACATATTATAATAATATATGCAGTGAAAGTATTCGCCCAAAGAATGTGTTGTGTTTACCATATTTCTCTGGGTTTGAGAATGTTGTCAAGGCCTTGAAACTTTTTAATATACATGTATTGTTTAGCTACGAAAATACTGTTGGTAAGCTATGAGTTAGGAACAGCCCTCGTAGTGATAATTGTGTTATTTATAAAATACCTTGTAAAGATTGTAATAAGTTCTATATTGGGCAAACATCTGAAGATATGAAATGTACAATTTCGCAACATAAATACTCTGTAAGACTAAGCCAATTGTCTATTGCTTTGTTTGTTCATCTGTCAGAAGATGCTCACCAAATTGATTGGGAGATGGCTTCTCCAATAACGAATTGTAAAAGCACTTATAACAGAAACATTATTGAATCTGCTTTGATACAGATTACAAAAGAAAGTAATTTGAACATTAGCAGTGGTTTATATAGCTTAGATCCATTTTGATAGATCAATTAAAGGGCGATTGAGTAGGATCATTGGAACACATTGTCTCACTAATTCATTGTAAATATTTACTATCTTATGCTATTATAATCCACGTGTGGGCCTCTTGGTGTGTATGGATAGAAGCTGCATCGTATGGCCAATAGGCCTTCAGCATTGCTTGTGCGGCTCATATTTGTGTCCACCCAATTCCCATTCATTTGTTGTTGTACCTCACCTCCAGTTGTGACCGGACCACGGTCGTGTGTGATCGCAGTGTTGGCGCTCTTGGCGTCTGCTGCTTGGTGGGAGGTGGAGTATTGCCCCACATTCTTCGTCTTTGCACGTTGTGATACAGGATATTGTGAATTTGTTCTCGATTGTTGACAGTGCCTATGAGTGTCGAGAAAATGGCTGAGGTGGTATGCCTGAGTGGTAGTGAGGAGGACAGACAAGATGATAACAGACCGTTTGAAGTAGCAATGAACAGAAAAGAAACGGAGAAAAATTAACAGACAGCGAGACAGTGAGAGTGACGATGAAATTACAAAGAGACCAAAAAATGAGACCCTACTCAGCAGGACTCAAGACAAGCAATTT
>WNGS01009826.1:12466-25863 GCA_020271785.1 Procambarus virginalis | reverse complement strand
AAGGCCTATTGACCCCATACGAGGCAGCTCCTACTTATATCCACCCAATCCCACACATATATACATGTCCAGCCAGCGTTTGAAACAATCAAGGAACCCCACCTCCACCACGTTATGCGGTAATTGATTATACAACCAATCAACAACGTTGTTACCGAACCAGTATTTACCCATGTCTTTAATAAATCTAAACCTATCCTATTCATACTAATTGTTCAGAGATCTGTCTTGTGTTGATAATTTTTATACTCTATTTATATTCCTTTTGTTATGTCCATTCATCTACTTGTAAAGCTTTATCATGTCACCCCTAATTATTCGCCTTTCCAGTGAATGCAATTTAAGCTTTGTTAATCTTTTTTCATATGACATGTTTCTGATTTTCAGCATCAACTTCTACGTCATCCTACGTTGGACAAGTGAATTTATATCAATTCTATAGTAATGCGACCAAAGCTGAATCTAAATTGGGCATAATCAGAGCACGATATAGCTGAAGAACAACACCAGGTGTCTTGCAGGTGATGAGTCACAATAACGTGGGTAAAGTAAGCTGACCAGACCACACACTAGAATGTGAAGGGACGTCGACGCTTCGGTCCGTCCTGGACCATTCTCAAGTCGATTGTGATGAGGAAGTAGATGCAGGCAATAAATAGGCTAAAGAGAGGGGGGAGCAAAGTGTAGTAGAGGAGATAGTAGTAGGAATAAGACCTGCAGAGGGCATATTGGCCCATACGAGACAGCTCCTGTTATAACCACCGAATGAGAAGGAGATAATAATAGGAATAAGAAGAGGATAGTAAGGGAACGTAAAGAAACAAAGAACAGAAAAGAGAGAAAAGAGAAATAAAAGGAAATAGAAAGAAAAATAAATGAAAAGGAAAGCGTATGTTAGGTCACGTTTGTTAGAAAGATTAGAGCATAGCTCTGATGCTATGCTCTAATCTTTCTAACAAACGTGACCTAACATAAGCTTACCCTTCCATTTATCTTTCTTTTTCTTTCTCTCTTCACTCTTCTCCGTTCTTTGTTTTCTTTACGTTCCCTTACTATCCTCTTCTTGTTCCTATTACTATTTCCTTCTCATTCGGTGATTATAATAGGAGCTGCCTCGTATGGGCCAATAGGCCCTCTGCAGTTCTTATTCCTACTACTATTATCTCCTCTACTACACTTTGCTCCCCACCTCTCTCTAGCTTATTTATTCCTGCATTTACTTCCTCATCACAATCGACTTGAGAATGGTCCAGGACGGACCAAAACGTCGTCGTCCCTTCACCTTCTAGTGTGTGGTCTGGTCAACCAGGTGTCTTATTGCTAACACGTTGATTAATAAATCCTAGTGTCCTATTTACCCTATTTTGCCTTAGAAAAGCTTTTAATACAGTGACATATGAATGCCTGATTAAAAAGATAGAAGCTCATGACATTGGGGATGCTGTAATAAGTTGGATTAGGGAGTGGCTATACCAAAGGAAACAGAGTTAGTATAAATGGGGATAAGTCAGACTGGGAAAATGTTGTAAGAGGTGTGCTTCAAGGCTCTGTCCTGAGACCGCTGTTATACATAAAAGAACATCAGAACATAAGAATATACGTAACTGCAGAACGCCTATTGGCCCATACCAGGCAGCTCCTATTTATATCCACCAATCCCCACTCATATACATGTCCAACCCACTCTTGAAACAATCAAGTGACCCCCTTCTTCTCCATACTATGTGGCAGCTGATTCAACAAATCAACAACCCTGTTACCAAACCAGTATTTAACCAGGTCTCTCGTTGAAACCTAATCTTATCCAGTTTATACCTACTGTTTCGTGTTCTGATTTGTGTTGATACTATTAATATCCCCTTTGTTATGTCCATTCTCTGTCATTTCACCCCTTACTCTTCGCCTTTCCAGTGAATGCAATTTAAGCTTTGTTAATCTTTCTTTATAAGACAGGTTTCTAATTTGGAGAATTAGCTTCCTCATCCAACGCTGGACACGTTCAGGTGATTTTATATCCATATTTCAGTAGCAGAGGACCATAATAGATGAAAAGGTGATATAATATCAAATATATTTAAAGAATATAATTACATTAAAACAAAGATTATTTAGGTGCCCTAAAATACAGTGACAATGTAGGTTTAATCAGTCAGACACTCCTTTTCCTCAACACTTCTCTCTCCTGCAATGATGGTTCTCTCAGCCATCACTGCAGGAATTTCTGTAACTTAATCACATACTCACGTATGTACGTACTCTCCTTGACGCCCACAAGCATTTTTTTCTTGTTTCAAGCTTGCGTTTTACATGTATATGAGTGGGGATTGGGTGGTTATAGATAGGAGCTGCCTCATATGGGCCAATAGGCCTTCTGCAGTTACATTTATTTTTATGTTCTTGGTTTTAATAATATTAATATTTACAAGGGAAATTATAAAAGAAATCAGTATTTTAGCGATTTTTTATTAAAATTTCAAAGAACATCATCTTTTAAGATTGTGTACAAAGGGGCAGCTATTTGAAACTCTTGTGAGCAGGTCTTGATGTAATACGATTCGTAGCCTGTACCTCAACCAGAGCTTCATCACCATTGATGACGGAGGCGGCAGGGACGTTTTCTGCAACGGCAGTCAATTCTGGATATAAATTGCTAGCGAACTGGCCGTTGGTTTTCTGCTTGTCAATCACAGGATGTGCACGTCCACTGACTGAGAACTGATGGTGTGGCAGGTCGACTTTTTTGTTCTTGATGAAAAGGAATTTCAGGGATCTTTCGTCGCTTGGCTCCTTCTTGGTGATTGAATAATGTTCATAGCGGCCGGCTGAAGAGTGTTGGTGAGACACATACGGCAAAAATGTGTTGTGTTCATCACAACTGATCAAGTGGTCAAGTGGTGTGTGTCTGGCATTGGCAAGTGGTGCGTGTCTAGCACTAGCAAGAAGTGCGTGTCTTGCACTAGCAAGTGGTGAGTGTCTGGCACCAGCAAATGGTGAATATCTGGCACTAGCAAGTGATGAGTGTCTGGCACCAGCAAGTGGTGAGTGTCTGGCACTAGCAAGTGATGAGTTGCTGGCACTGGCAAGTGGTGAGTATCTGGCACTGGCAAGTGATGCGTGGTTCACACTGGCAAGTGGTGCGTGGCTGACACTGGTAGGTGGTGCGTGGCTAATACTGGCACGTGGTGCGTGGCTGACACTAGCAAGTAGTGTGTGGCTCACACTGGATAGTGGTGCGTTGCTGACACTGGAGATCAGACTGAGCGTGTGACCTTTGGTGTTGTTGGACACTCCGTATTGTTGTTGTAGTTCTTCGAAGGTCTCGCCAAAAATGAGTTTGCAAGTATTATTATAGTTTTCACGATTATCGACATCAATATCGGGACTTTTGGCGGTTATAACTCTTTCTTTATCAGCATTAATATTCGTGGAATCAACGCTCTTCTTAAGCGGCAAACTGGCAGCAGTTTGTATGATATTTGTTGAATTTTCCTCAGAATCCTTACAACAATATTTTGAAATGTAATCTGCGATTTGTTCTAGTGTTTCGGAATCGGAATTATCCATTCTATGTCTGGCACTGGCAAGTGGTGCGTGGTCGTCACTGGCAAGTAGTGTGTTGTTGACACTGGATAGTGGTGCATGGCTGACCCGGGAGATCAGACTGAGCGTGTGACCTCTGGTGTTGTTGCACACTCCGTATTGTTGTTGTAGTTCTTTAAAGGACTCGCCGAAAATAAGTTTGCAAGTATTATTATAGTTTTCACGATTATCGACGTCAATATCTTTACTTTTAACGTTCATAACCCTTTCTTTGTCGGGGTTAATAGTCGTAGAATCAACGCTCTTTTTAAGCGGCAAACTGGCAGTATTTTGTATTATATTTGTTGCATTTTCCACATAATCCATACAATATTTTGAAATGTAATCTGCGATTTGTTCTAGTGTTTCGGATTCGGAATTATCCATTCTATGGATCTTAAAACACTGAAAGCAAGACGAGATCACTCCACCAAATAACTAAATGTGTAAACCTGTAAATTAAAGTCTGGTGTATATTCCGACCAGTTAGGAAGGTATGCACAGTCTGACAGGGTGTTAGTGAGAAAATTTGGTACAGAGCAGCTTATATTACGCGCGTACCACCTGACCTGCCAGAAAGCCAGTCAGGTGCTGTAAAATAAGAATTCACGTTTGTTAGTACTTAATTAATTGTTCCTCAGACCAACCACCCTATTCCCAAACCAGTGTTTCACAGATTTCTGTGTGAAATGAAGTAAGCGCAAAGAGGTAGAACAGCTTATTGCCAGAGCTCGGGAGCATGGGGGAAATGTGTAAAATCCTGGTTTGTGTCTCGAAGAGACTGCAGGATCCGTTGTAGGTCAAGTTCCTTTCCCGGTTGCAATTCTTGTTCTACGTCGTAGCTCATTCGACTAAGGCGCGTCTGGGGCCTCTCAGACGAAGGTTCGAACCCGCGTCACGGCCCTTTTAGATTTGTGCAGTGTTTAACAGGGTTTATGAACATAAGAATGAAGGTAACTGTAGAAGGCCTATTGACCCCATACGAGGCAGCTCCTACTTATATCTACCCAATCCCACACATATATACATGTCCAGCCAGCGTTTGAAACAATCAAGGAACCCCACCTCCACCACGTTATGCGGTAATTGATTATACAACCAATCAACAACGTTGTTACCGAACCAGTATTTACCCATGTCTTTAATAAATCTAAACTTATCCTATTTATACTAATTGTTCAGAGATCTGTCTTGTGTTGATAATTTTTATACTCTATTAATATTCCTTTTGTTATGTCCATTCATCTACTTGTAAAGCTTTATCATGTCACCCCTAATTATTCGCCTTTCCAGTGAATGCAATTTAAGCTTTGTTAATCTTTTTTCATATGACATGTTTCTGATTTTCAGCATTAACTTCTACGTCATCCTACGTTGGACAAGTGAATTTATATCAATTCTATAGTAATGCGACCAAAGCTGAACTGCATAATCTAAATTGGGCATAATCAGAGCAAGATATAGCTGAAGAACAACACCAGGTGTCTTGCAGGTGATGAGTCACAATAACGTGGGTAAAGTAAGTTGACCAGACCACACACTAGAATGTGAAGGGACGTCGACGCTTCGGTCCGTCCTGGACCATTCTCAAGTCGATTGTGATGAGGAAGTAGATGCAGGCAATAAATAGGCTAAAGAGAGGGGGGAGCAAAGTGTAGTAGAGGAGATAGTAGTAGGAATAAGACCTGCAGAGGGCATATTGGCCCATACGAGACAGCTCCTGTTATAACCACCGAATGAGAAGGAGATAATAATAGGAATAAGAAGAGGATAGTAAGGGAACGTAAAGAAAACAAAGAACAGAAAAGAGAGAAAAGAGAAATAAAAGGAAATAGAAAGAAAAATAAATGAAAAGGAAAGCGTATGTTAGGTCACGTTTGTTAGAAAGATTAGAGCATAGCTCTGATGCTATGCTCTAATCTTTCTAACAAACGTGACCTAACATAAGCTTACCCTTCCATTTATCTTTCTTTTTCTTTCTCTCTTCACTCTTCTCCGTTTTCTTTACGTTCCCTTACTATCCTCTTCTTGTTCCTATTACTATTTCCTTCTCATTCGGTGATTATAATAGGAGCTGCCTCGTATGGGCCAATAGGCCCTCTGCAGTTCTTATTCCTACTACTATTATCTCCTCTACTACACTTTGCTCCCCACCTCTCTCTAGCTTATTTACTGCCTGCATTTACTTCCTCATCACAATCGACTTGAGAATGGTCCAGGACGGACCAAAACGTCGTCGTCCCTTCACCTTCTAGTGTGTGGTCTGGTCAACCAGGTGTCTTATTGCTAACACGTCGATTAATAAATCCTAGTGTCCTATTTACCCTATTTTGCCTTAGAAAAGCTTTTGATACAGTGCCATATGAATGCCTGATTAAAAAGATAGAAGCTCATGACATTGGGGATGCTGTAATAAGTTGGATTAGGGAGTGGCTATACCAAAGGAAACAGAGTTAGTATAAATGGGGATAAGTCAGACTGGGAAAATGTTGTAAGAGGTGTGCTTCAAGGCTCTGTCCTGAGACCGCTGTTATACATAAAAGAACATCAGAACATAAGAATATACGTAACTGCAGAACGCCTATTGGCCCATACCAGGCAGCTCCTATTTATATCCACCAATCCCCACTCATATACATGTCCAACCCACTCTTGAAACAATCAAGTGACCCCCTTCTTCTCCATACTATGTGGCAGCTGATTCAACAAATCAACAACCCTGTTACCAAACCAGTATTTAACCAGGTCTCTCGTTGAAACCTAATCTTATCCAGTTTATACCTACTGTTTCGTGTTCTGATTTGTGTTGATACTATTAATATCCCCTTTGTTATGTCCATTCATCTACTTGTCCTCTGTCATTTCACCCCTTACTCTTCGCCTTTCCAGTGAATGCAATTTAAGCTTTGTTAATCTTTCTTTATAAGACAGGTTTCTAATTTGGAGAATTAGCTTCCTCATCCAACGCTGGACACGTTCAGGTGATTTTATATCCATATTTCAGTAGCAGAGGACCATAATAGATGAAAAGGTGATATAATATCAAATATATTTAAAGAATATAATTACATTAAAACAAAGATTATTTAGGTGCCCTAAAATACAGTGACAATGTAGGTTTAATCAGTCAGACACTCCTTTTCCTCAACACTTCTCTCTCCTGCAATGATGGTTCTCTCAGCCATCACTGCAGGAATTTCTGTAACTTAATCACATACTCACGTATGTACGTACTCTCCTTGACGCCCACAAGCATTTTTTTCTTGTTTCAAGCTTGCGTTTTACATGTATATGAGTGGGGATTGGGTGGTTATAGATAGGAGCTGCCTCATATGGGCCAATAGGCCTTCTGCAGTTACATTTATTTTTATGTTCTTGGTTTTAATAATATTAATATTTACAAGGGAAATTATAAAAGAAATCAGTATTTTAGCGATTTTTTATTAAAATTTCAAAGAACATCATCTTTTAAGATTGTGTACAAAGGGGCAGCTATTTGAAACTCTTGTGAGCAGGTCTTGATGTAATACGATTCGTAGCCTGTACCTCAACCAGAGCTTCATCACCATTGATGACGGAGGCGGCAGGGACGTTTTCTGCAACGGCAGTCAATTCTGGATATAAATTGCTAGCGAACTGGCCGTTGGTTTTCTGCTTGTCAATCACAGGATGTGCACGTCCACTGACTGAGAACTGATGGTGTGGCAGGTCGACTTTTTTGTTCTTGATGAAAAGGAATTTCAGGGATCTTTCGTCGCTTGGCTCCTTCTTGGTGATTGAATAATGTTCATAGCGGCCGGCTGAAGAGTGTTGGTGAGACACATACGGCAAAAATGTGTTGTGTTCATCACAACTGATCAAGTGGTCAAGTGGTGTGTGTCTGGCATTGGCAAGTGGTGCGTGTCTAGCACTAGCAAGAAGTGCGTGTCTTGCACTAGCAAGTGGTGAGTGTCTGGCACCAGCAAATGGTGAATATCTGGCACTAGCAAGTGATGAGTGTCTGGCACCAGCAAGTGGTGAGTGTCTGGCACTAGCAAGTGATGAGTTGCTGGCACTGGCAAGTGGTGAGTATCTGGCACTGGCAAGTGATGCGTGGTTCACACTGGCAAGTGGTGCGTGGCTGACACTGGTAGGTGGTGCGTGGCTAATACTGGCACGTGGTGCGTGGCTGACACTAGCAAGTAGTGTGTGGCTCACACTGGATAGTGGTGCGTTGCTGACACTGGAGATCAGACTGAGCGTGTGACCTTTGGTGTTGTTGGACACTCCGTATTGTTGTTGTAGTTCTTCGAAGGTCTCGCCAAAAATGAGTTTGCAAGTATTATTATAGTTTTCACGATTATCGACATCAATATCGGGACTTTTGGCGGTTATAACTCTTTCTTTATCAGCATTAATATTCGTGGAATCAACGCTCTTCTTAAGCGGCAAACTGGCAGCAGTTTGTATGATATTTGTTGAATTTTCCTCAGAATCCTTACAACAATATTTTGAAATGTAATCTGCGATTTGTTCTAGTGTTTCGGAATCGGAATTATCCATTCTATGTCTGGCACTGGCAAGTGGTGCGTGGTCGTCACTGGCAAGTAGTGTGTTGTTGACACTGGATAGTGGTGCATGGCTGACCCTGGAGATCAGACTGAGCGTGTGACCTCTGGTGTTGTTGCACACTCCGTATTGTTGTTGTAGTTCTTCGAAGGTCTCGCCAAAAATGAGTTTGCAAGTATTATTATAGTTTTCACGATTATCGACATCAATATCGGGACTTTTGGCGGTTATAACTCTTTCTTTATCAGCATTAATATTCGTGGAATCAACGCTCTTCTTAAGCGGCAAACTGGTAGCAGTTTGTATGATATTTGTTGAATTTTCCTCAGAATCCTTACAACAATATTTTGAAATGTAATCTGCGATTTGTTCTAGTGTTTCGGAATCGGAATTATCCATTCTATGTCTGGCACTGGCAAGTGGTGCGTGGTCGTCACTGGCAAGTAGTGTGTTGTTGACACTGGATAGTGGTGCATGGCTGACCCTGGAGATCAGACTGAGCGTGTGACCTCTGGTGTTGTTGCACACTCCGTATTGTTGTTGTAGTTCTTCAAAGGACTCGCCGAAAATAAGTTTGCAAGTATTATTATAGTTTTCACGATTATCGACGTCAATATCTTTACTTTTAACGTTCATAACCCTTTCTTTGTCGGGGTTAATAGTCGTAGAATCAACGCTCTTTTTAAGTGGCAAACTGGCAGTATTTTGTATTATATTTGTTGCATTTTCCACATAATCCATACAATATTTTGAAATGTAATCTGCGATTTGTTCTAGTGTTTCGGATTCGGAATTATCCATTCTATGGATCTTAAAACACTGAAAGCAAGACGAGATCACTCGACCAAATAACTAAATGTGTAAACCTGTAAATTAAAGTCTGGTGTATATTCCGACCAGTTAGGAAGGTATGCACAGTCTGACAGGGTGTTAGTGAGAAAATTTGGTACAGAGCAGCTTATATTACGCGCGTACCACCTGACCTGCCAGAAAGCCTGTCAGGTGCTGTAAAATAAGAATTCACGTTTGTTAGTACTTAATTAATTGTTCCACAGACCAACCACCCTATTCCCAAACCAGTGTTTCACAGATTTCTGTGTGAAATGAAGTAAGCGCAAAGAGGTAGAACAGCTTATTGCCAGAGCTCGGGTGCATGGGGGAAATGTGTAAAATCCTGGTTTGTGTCTCGAAGAGACTGCAGGATCCTTGTAGGTCAAGTTCATTTCCCGGTTGCAATTCTTGTTCTACGTCGTAGCTCATTCGACTAAGGCGCGTCTGGGGCCTCTCAGACGAAGGTTCGAACCCGCGTCACGGCCCTTTTAGATTTGTGCAGTGTTTAACAGGGTTTATGAACATAAGAATGAAGGTAACTGTAGAAGGCCTATTGACCCCATACGAGGCAGCTCCTACTTATATCCACCCAATCCCACACATATACATGTCCAGCCAGCGTTTGAAACAATCAAGGAACCCCACCTCCACCACGTTATGCGGTAATTGATTATACAACCAATCAACAACGTTGTTACCGAACCAGTATTTACCCATGTCTTTAATAAATCTAAACTTATCCTATTTATACTAATTGTTCAGAGATCTGTCTTGTGTTGATAATTTAAATACTCTATTAATATTCCTTTTGTTATGTCCATTCATCTACTTGTAAAGCTTTATCATGTCACCCCTAATTATTCGCCTTTCCAGTGAATGCAATTTAAGCTTTGTTAATCTTTTTTCATATGACATGTTTCTGATTTTCAGCATTAACTTCTACGTCATCCTACGTTGGACAAGTGAATTTATATCAATTCTATAGTAATGCGACCAAAGCTGAACTGCATAATCTAAATTGGGCATAATCAGAGCAAGATATAGCTGAAGAACAACACCAGGTGTCTTGCAGGTGATGAGTCACAATAACGTGGGTAAAGTAAGTTGACCAGACCACACACTAGAATGTGAAGGGACGTCGACGTTTCGGTCCGTCCTGGACCATTCTCAAGTCGATTGTGATGAGGAAGTAGATGCAGGCAATAAATAGGCTAAAGAGAGGGGGGAGCAAAGTGTAGTAGAGGAGATAGTAGTAGGAAAAGACCTGCAGAGGGCATATTGGCCCATACGAGACAGCTCCTGTTATAACCACCGAATGAGAAGGAGATAATAATAGGAATAAGAAGAGGATAGTAAGGGAACGTAAAGAAAACAAAGAACAGAAAAGAGAAATAAAAGGAAATAGAAAGAAAAATAAATGAAGGAAAGCGTATGTTAGGTCACGTTTGTTAAAAAGATTAGAGCATAGCTCTGATGCTATGCTCTAATCTTTCTAACAAACGTGACCTAACATAAGCTTACCCTTCCATTTATCTTTCTTTTTTTCTTTCTCTCTTCACTCTTCTCCGTTCTTCTTTACGTTCCCTTACTATCCTCTTCTTGTTCCTATTACTATTTCCTTCTCATTCGGTGGTTATAATAGGAGCTGCCTCGTATGGGCCAATAGGCCCTCTGCAGTTCTTATTCCTACTACTATTATCTCCTCTACTACACTTTGCTCCCCACCTCTCTCTAGCTTATTTACTGCCTGCATTTACTTCCTCATCACAATCGACTTGAGAATGGTCCAGGACGGACCAAAACGTCGTCGTCCCTTCACCTTCTAGTGTGTGGTCTGGTCAACCAGGTGTCTTATTGCTAACACGTCGATTAATAAATCCTAGTGTCCTATTTACCCTATTTTGCCTTAGAAAAGCTTTTGATACAGTGCCATATGAATGCCTGATTAAAAAGATAGAAGCTCATGACATTGGGGATGCTGTAATAAGTTGGATTAGGGAGTGGCTATACCAAAGGAAACAGAGTTAGTATAAATGGGGATAAGTCAGACTGGGAAAATGTTGTAAGAGGTGTGCTTCAAGGCTCTGTCCTGAGACCGCTGTTATACATAATAAGAACATCAGAACATAAGAATATACGTAACTGCAGAACGCCTATTGGCCCATACCAGGCAGCTCCTATTTATATCCACCAATCCCCACTCATATACATGTCCAACCCACTCTTGAAACAATCAAGTGACCCCCTTCTCCACCATACTATGTGGCAGCTGATTCAACAAATCAACAACCCTGTTACCAAACCAGTATTTAACCAGGTCTCTCGTTGAAACCTAATCTTATCCAGTTTATACCTACTGTTTCGTGTTCTGATTTGTGTTGATACTATTAATATCCCCTTTGTTATGTCCATTCATCTACTTGTAAACCTCTGTCATTTCACCCCTTACTCTTCGCCTTTCCAGTGAATGCAATTTAAGCTTTGTTAATCTTTCTTTATAAGACAGGTTTCTAATTTGGAGAATTAGCTTCCTCATCCAACGCTGGACACGTTCAGGTGATTTTATATCCATATTTCAGTAGCAGAGGACCATAATAGATGAAAAGGTGATATAATATCAAATATATTTAAAGAATATAATTACATTAAAACAAAGATTATTTAGGTGCCCTAAAATACAGTGACAATGTAGGTTTAATCAGTCAGACACTCCTTTTCCTCAACACTTCTCTCTCCTGCAATGATGGTTCTCTCAGCCATCACTGCAGGAATTTCTGTAACTTAATCACATACTCACGTATGTACGTACTCTCCTTGACGCCCACAAGCATTTTTTTCTTGTTTCAAGCTTGCGTTTTACATGTATATGAGTGGGGATTGGGTGGTTATAGATAGGAGCTGCCTCATATGGGCCAATAGGCCTTCTGCAGTTACATTTATTTTTATGTTCTTGGTTTTAATAATATTAATATTTACAAGGGAAATTATAAAAGAAATCAGTATTTTAGCGATTTTTTATTAAAATTTCAAAGAACATCATCTTTTAAGATTGTGTACAAAGGGGCAGCTATTTGAAACTCTTGTGAGCAGGTCTTGATGTAATACGATTCGTAGCCTGTACCTCAACCAGAGCTTCATCACCATTGATGACGGAGGCGGCAGGGACGTTTTCTACAACGGCAGTCAATTCAGGATATAAATTGCTAGCGAACTGGCCGTTGGTTTTCTGCTTGTCAATCACAGGATGTGCACGTCCACTGACTGAGAACTGATGGTGTGGCAGGTCGACTTTTTTGTTCTTGATGAAAAGGAATTTCAGGGATCTTTCGTCGCTTGGCTCCTTCTTGGTGATTGAATAATGTTCATAGCGGCTGGCTGAAGAGTGTTGGTGAGACACATACGGCAAAAATGTGTTGTGTTCATCACAACTGATCAAGTGGTCAAGTGGTGTGTGTCTGGCATTGGCAAGTGGTGCGTGTCTAGCACTAGCAAGAAGTGCGTGTCTTGCACTAGCAAGTGGTGAGTGTCTGGCACCAGCAAATGGTGAATATCTGGCACTAGCAAGTGATGAGTGTCTGGCACCAGCAAGTGGTGAGTGTCTGGCACTAGCAAGTGATGAGTTGCTGGCACTGGCAAGTGGTGAGTATCTGGCACTGGCAAGTGGTGAGTATCTGGCACTGGCAAGTGATGCGTGGTTCACACTGGCAAGTGGTGCGTGGCTGACACTGGTAGGTGGTGCGTGGCTAATACTGGCACGTGGTGCGTGGCTGACACTAGCAAGTAGTGTGTGGCTCACACTGGATAGTGGTGCGTTGCTGACACTGGAGATCAGACTGAGCGTGTGACCTTTGGTGTTGTTGGACACTCCGTATTGTTGTTGTAGTTCTTCGAAGGTCTCGCCAAAAATGAGTTTGCAAGTATTATTATAGTTTTCACGATTATCGACATCAATATCGGGACTTTTGGCGGTTATAACTCTTTCTTTATCAGCATTAATATTCGTGGAATCAACGCTCTTCTTAAGCGGCAAACTGGCAGCAGTTTGCATGATATTTGTTGAATTTTCCTCAGAATCCTTACAACAATATTTTGAAATGTAATCTGCGATTTGTTCTAGTGTTTCGGAATCGGAATTATCCATTCTATGTCTGGCACTGGCAAGTGGTGCGTGGTCGTCACTGGCAAGTAGTGTGTTGTTGACACTGGATAGTGGTGCATGGCTGACCCTGGAGATCAGACTGAGCGTGTGACCTCTGGTGTTGTTGCACACTCCGTATTGTTGTTGTAGTTCTTCGAAGGTCTCGCCAAAAATGAGTTTGCAAGTATTATTATAGTTTTCACGATTATCGACATCAATATCGGGACTTTTGGCGGTTATGACTCTTTCTTTATCAGCATTAATATTCGTGGAATCAACGCTCTTCTTAAGCGGCAAACTG
>WNGS01009826.1:0-11225 GCA_020271785.1 Procambarus virginalis | reverse complement strand
CAACCCCAGCTCTCGATAGATGCACCCCATCCCGAGCATACATTTCATTTCTTCCATAGAAGTGTTCCCAGTTGTCTATATAAGATATTGCATTAGATTTGCAATATCTTTCCAGCCTGCAATTGACACCAAGTGCCCTCGACATCCATTCATTTCCCACTCCCTTTCTTGGAAGAATGCCACATATGATCGGGATTCCTCCCTTGCTCCTAACTAATTCTATTGCTGTCTTGAATTTCAGTATTAGTTCCTCACTTCTAACTCTCCCAACATCATTACCCCCTACACTAATACAAATATGGGTTTGCTCCCATTTCCCGTCATAATATCTTTCATGTTTCCAACAATATCACCAATACCAGCTCCAGGATAGCAAACCCTTAATCTGTTTCCTTTATCTCTGGCACAAAACGTTCTGTCCAAATACCTCACCTGGGAATCTCCCACAACCAAAATTCGCTTCGATCCTCCCTTTATCTATCTGTGTGAAATAGTTTAAATCCATTTATTTGATATTCGGCTAATAGTTCTCTATTATCAACATTCATCCACGTTTCGGTAAGTGAAATAATATCTATTTTTTCTGTGCAGACAAGAGCATTTAATTCGTTAATTTTATTTCTTAGACTTCTACTGTTTGTGTAATATACCCTAAGTGAATTGTTATTTTGAGGCCCTTCCCTTTCCCTGATCATTTTACCAATTCCTTTCTCCCGCAAACACATACTTTTATTACATCCTTCCTCCAAATCAATTCCCATACCTCTATCTACTAACAGTTTAAACCCAAACAAACACCTCTAAACACTTCTTCCAACGAGTTTGCAACAGCAACCCCAGCTCTCGATAGATGCACCCCATCCCGAGCATACATTTCATTTCTTCCATAGAAGTGTTCCCAGTTGTCTATATAAGATATTGCATTAGATATACAATATCTTTCCAGCCTGCAATTGACACCAAGTGCCCAACCAGAGCTTCATCACCATTGATGACGGAGGCGGCAGGGATGTTTTATGCAACGGCAGTCAATTCTGGATATAAATTGCTAGCGAACTGGCCGTTGGTTTTCTGCTTGTCAATCACAGGATGTGCACGTCCACTGACTGAGAGCTGATGGTGCGGCAGGTCGACTTTTTTGTTCTTGATGAAAAGGAATTTCAGGGATCTTTCGTCGCTTGGCTCCTTCTTGGTGATTGAATTATGTTCATAGCGGCCGGCTGAAGAGTGTTGGTGAGACACATACGGCAAAAATGTGTTGTGTTCATCACAACTGATCAAGTGGTCAAGTGGTGTGTGTCTGGCACTGGCAAGTGGTGCGTGTCTAGCACTAGCAAGAAGTGCGTGTCTTGCACTAGCAAGTGGTGAGTGTCTGGCACCAGCAAATGGTGAATATCTGGCACTAGCAAGTGGTGAGTGTCTGGCACTAGCAAGTGGTGAGTGTCTGGCACTAGCAAGTGATGAGTTGCTGGCACTGGCAAGTGGTGAGTATCTTGCACTGGCAAGTGATGCGTGGTTCACACTGGCAAGTGGTGCGTGGTTCACACTGGCAAGTGGTGCGTGGCTGACACTGGTAGGTGGTGCGTGGCTAATACTGGCACGTGGTGCGTGGCTGACACTAGCAAGTAGTGTGTGGCTCACACTGGATAGTGGTGTGTTGCTGACACTGGAGATCAGACTGAGCGTGTGACATTTGGTGTTGTTGGACACTCCGTATTGTTGTTGTAGTTCTTGGAAGGTCTCGCCAAAAATGAGTTTGCAAGTATTATTATAGTTTTCACGATTATCGACATCAATATCGGGACTTTTGGCGGTTATAACTCTTTCTTTATCAGCATTAATATTCGTGGAATCAACGCTCTTCTTAAGCGGCAAACTGGCAGCAGTTTGTATGATATTTGTTGAATTTTCCTCAGAATCCTTACAACAATATTTTGAAATGTAATCTGCGATTTGTTCTAGTGTTTTGGAATCGGAATTATCCATTCTATGTCTGAAACTGGCAAGTGGTGCGTGGTCGTCACTGGCAAGTAGTGTGTTGTTGACACTGGATAGTGGTGCATGGCTGACCCGGGAGATCAGACTGAGCGTGTGACCTCTGGTGTATTTGCACACTCCGTATTGTTGTAGTTCTTCAAAGGACTCGCCGAAAATAAGTTTGTAAGTATTATTATAGTTTTCACGATAATCGACGTCAATATCTTTACTTTTAACGTTCATAACCCTTTCTTTGTCGGGGTTAATAGATCGTAGAATCAACGCTCTTTTTAAGCGGCAAACTGGCAGGATTTTGTATTGTATTTGTTGCATTTTCCACATAATCCATACAATATTTTGAAATGTAATCTGCGATTTGTTCAAGTGTTTCGGATTCGGAATTATCCATTCTATGGATCTTAAAACACTGAAAGCAAGACGAGATCACTCGACCAAATAACTAAATGTGTAAACGCCTGTAAATTAAAGTCTGGTGTATATTCCGACCAGTTAGGAAGGTATGCACAGTCTAACAGGGTGTTAGTGAGAAAATTTGGTACAGAGCAGCTTATATTACGCGCGTACCACCTGACCTGCCAGAAAGCTAGTCAGGTGCTGTAAAATAATAATTCACGTTTGTTAGTACTTAATTAATTGTTCCACAGACCAACCACCCTATTCCCAAACCAGTGTTTCACAGATTTCTGTGTGAAATGAAGTAAGCGCAAAGAGGTAGAACAGCTTATTGCCAGAGCTCGGGTGCATGGGGGAACTGTGTAAAATCCTCGAAGAGACTGCAGGATCCGTGGTAGGTCAAGTTCATTTCCCGGTTGCAATTCTTGTTCTACGTCATAGCTCATTCGACTAAGGCGCCCTCTCAGACGAAGGTTCGAACCCGCGTCACGGCCCTTTTAGATTTGTGCAGTGTTTAACAGGGTTTATGAACATAAGAATGAAGGTAACTGTAGAAGGCCTATTGACCCCATACGAGGCAGCTCCTACTTATATCCACCCAATCCCACTCATATACATGTCCAGCCAGCGTTTGAAACAATCAAGGAACCCCACCTCCACCACGTTATGCGGTAAATGATTATACAACCAATCAACAAGGTTGTTACCGAACCAGTATTTACCCATGTCTTTAATAAATCTAAACTTATCCTATTTATACTAATTGTTCAGAGATCTGTCTTATGTTGATAATTTTTATACTCTATTAATATTCCTTTTGTTATGTCCATTCATCTACTTGTAAAGCTTTATCATGTCACCCCTAATTATTCGCCTTTCCAGTGAATGCAATTTAAGCTTTGTTAATCTTTTTTCATATGACATGTTTCTGATTTTCAGCATTAACTTCTACGTCATCCTACGTTGGACAAGTGAATTTATATCAATTCTATAGTAATGCGACCAAAGCTGAACTGCATAATCTAAATTGGGCATAATCAGAGCAAGATATAGCTGAAGAACAACACCAGGTGTCTTGCAGGTGATGAGTCACAATAACGTGGGTAAAGTAAGTTGACCAGACCACACACTAGAATGTGAAGGGACGTCGACGTTTCGGTCCGTCCTGGACCATTCTCAAGTCGATTGTGATGAGGAAGTAGATGCAGGCAATAAATAGGCTAAAAAGAGGGCAATAAATAGGCTAAAAAGAGGGGGGGAGCAAAGTGTAGTAGAGGAGATAGTAGTAGGAATAAGACCTGCAAAGGGTATATTGGCCCATACGAGACAGCTCCTGTTATAACCACCGAATGAGAAGGAGATAATAATAGGAATAAGAAGAGGATAGTAAGGGAACGTAAAGAAAACAAAGAACAGAAAAGAGAGAAAAGAGAAATAAAAGGAAATAGAAAGAAAAATAAATGGAAAGGAAAGCGTATGTTAGGTCACGTTTGTTAAAAAGATTAGAGCATAGCTCTAATGCTATGCTCTAATCTTTCTAACAAACGTGACCTAACATAAGCTTACCCTTCCTTTTATCTTTCCTTTTCTTTCTCTCTTCACTCTTTTCCGTTCTTTGTTTTCTTTACGTTCCCTTACTATCCTCTTCTTTTTCCTATTACTATTTCCTTCTCATTCGGTGGTTATAATAGGAGCTGCCTCGTATGGGCCAATAGGCCCTCTGCAGTTCTTATTCCTACTGCTATTATCTCCTCTACTACACTTTGCTCCCCACCTCTCTCTACCTTATTTACTGCCTGCAATTACTTCCTCATCACCCCGACAGAGAGAGTGCATCTTCTGCCAAACTGTCACAGAAAAGCCATTACTTCACTATCTTCTAGAATGTGAAGCAACCAACGACCTTAGAAGAGCTTTAAGAGTTCCTGAATCTTGCTGTGGCCACCCTGAAGCCATCAACAGAGCCACTCTCCTGGTCAACAAAGGTGTCCAGCAGCTGGACGCTCTCATAAAGACTGTGAAGCAGTATCCTCCCCCGCGATAACAGCTCGATGATTAAATGCAATGTCAGAATAATGAAAAGAATTAAGGAGAAAAAAAAAATTGTACCACTTACGGGCTATTCATGCCCGTGCCACCTCTTGGGTGGCTTAATCCTTATCAATCTTCCTCATCACAATCGACTTGAGAATGGTCCAGGACGGACCAAAACGTCGTCGTCCCTTTACCTTCTAGTGTGTGGTCTGGTCAACCAGGTGTCTTATTGCTAACACGTCGATTAATAAATCCTAGTGTCCTATTTACCCTATTTTGCCTTAGAAAAGCTTTTGAATGCCTGATTAAAAAGATAGAAGCTCATGACATTGGGGATGCCGTAATACGTTGGATTAGGGAGTGGCTATACCAAAGGAAACAGAGAGTTAGTATAAATGGGAATAAGTCAGACTGGGAAAATGTTGTAAGAGGTGTGCTTCAAGGCTCTGTCCTGAGACCGCTGTTATGCATAATAAGAACATCAGAACATAAGAATATACGTAACTGCAGAACGCCTATTGGCCCATACCAGGCAGCTCCTATTTATATCCACCAATCCCCACTCATATACATGTCCAACCCACTCTTGAAACAATCAAGTGACCCCCTTCTCCACCATACTATGTGGCAGCTGATTCAACAAATCAACAACCCTGTTACCAAACCAGTATTTAACCAGGTCTCTCGTTGAAACCTAATCTTATCCAGTTTATACCTACTGTTTCGTGTTCTGATTTGTGTTGATACTATTAATATCCTATTAATATCCCCTTTGTTATGTCCATTCATCTACTTGTAAACCTCTGTCATTTCACCCCTTACTCTTCGCCTTTCCAGTGAATGCAATTTAAGCTTTGTTAATCTTTCTTTATAAGACAGGTTTCTAATTTGGAGAATTAGCTTCCTCATCCAACGCTGGACACGTTCAGGTGATTTTATATCCATATTTCAGTAGCAGAGGACCATAATAGATGAAAAGGTGATATAATATCAAATATATTTAAAGAATATAATTACATTAAAACAAAGATTATTTAGGTGCCCTAAAATACAGTGACAATGTAGGTTTAATCAGTCAGACACTCCTTTTCCTCAACACTTCTCTCTCCTGCAATGATGGTTCTCTCAGCCATCACTGCAGGAATTTCTGTAACTTAATCACATACTCACGTATGTACGTACTCTCCTTGACGCCCACAAGCATTTTTTTCTTGTTTCAAGCTTGCGTTTTACATGTATATGAGTGGGGATTGGGTGGTTATAGATAGGAGCTGCCTCATATGGGCCAATAGGCCTTCTGCAGTTACATTTATTTTTATGTTCTTGGTTTTCATAATATTAATATTTACAAGGGAAATTATAAAAGAAATCAGTATTATAGCGATTTTTTATTAAAATTTCAAAGAACATCATCTTTTAAGATTGTGTACAAAGGGGCAGCTATTTGAAACTCTTGTGAGCAGGTCTTGATGTAATACGATTCGTAGCCTGTACCTCAACCAGAGCTTCATCACCATTGATGACGGTGGCGGCAGGGACGTTTTCTGCAAAGGCAGCCAATTCTGGATATAAATTGCTAGCGAACTGGCCGTTGGTTTTCTGCTTGTCAATCACAGGATGTGCACGTCCACTGACTGAGAACTGATGGTGTGGCAGGTCGACTTTTTTGTTCTTGATGAAAAGGAATTTCAGGGATCTTTCGTCGCTTGGCTCCTTCTTGGTGATTGAATAATGTTCATAGCGGCCGGCTGAAGAGTGTTGGTGAGACACATAGGGCAAAAATGTGTTGTGTTCATCACAACTGATCAAGTGGTCAAGTGGTGTGTGTCTGGCATTGGCAAGTGGTGCGTGTCTAACACTAGCAAGAAGTGCGTGTCTTGCACTAGCAAGTGGTGAGAGTCTGGCACCAACAAATGGTGAATATCTGGCACTAGCAAGTGGTGAGTGTCTGGCACCAGCAAGTGGTGAGTGTCTGGCACTAGCAAGTGGTGAGTGTCTGGCACTAGCAAGTGATGAGTTGCTGGCACTGGCAAGTGGTGAGTATCTGGCACTGGCAAGTGATGCGTGGTTCACACTGGCAAGTGGTGCGTGGCTGACACTGGTAGGTGGTGCGTGGCTAATACTGGCACGTGGTGCGTGGCTGACACTAGCAAGTAGTGTGTGGCTCACACTGGATAGTGGTGCGTTGCTGACACTGGAGATCAGACTGAGCGTGTGACCTTTGGTGTTGTTGGACACTCCGTATTGTTGTTGTAGTTCTTCGAAGGTCTCGCCAAAAATGAGTTTGCAAGTATTATTATAGTTTTCACGATTATCGACATCAATATCGGGACTTTTGGCGGTTATAACTCTTTCTTTATCAGCATTAATATTCGTGGAATCAACGCTCTTCTTAAGCGGCAAACTGGCAGCAGTTTGTATGATATTTGTTGAATTTTCCTCAGAATCCTTACAACAATATTTTGAAATGTAATCTGCGATTTGTTCTAGTGTTTCGGAATCGGAATTATCCATTCTATGTCTGGCACTGGCAAGTGGTGCGTGGTCGTCACTGGCAAGTAGTGTGTTGTTGACACTGGATAGTGGTGCATGGCTGACCCTGGAGATCAGACTGAGCGTGTGACCTCTGGTGTTGTTGCACACTCCGTATTGTTGTTGTAGTTCTTCAAAGGACTCGCCGAAAATAAGTTTGCAAGTATTATTATAGTTTTCACGATTATCGACTTTACTTTTAACGTTCATATCCCTTTCTTTGTCGGGGTTAATAGTCGTAGAATCAACGCTCTTTTTAAGCGGCAAACTGGCAGTATTTTGTATTATAGTTGTTGCATTTTCCACATAATCCATACAATATTTTGAAATGTAATCTGCGATTTGTTCTAGTGTTTCGGATTCGGAATTATCCATTCTATGGATCTTAAAATACTGAAAGCAAGACGAGATCACTCGACCAAATAACTAAATGTGTAAACGCCTGTAAATTAAAGTCTGGTGTATATTCCGACCATTTAGGAAGGTATGCACAGTCTGACAGGGTGTTAGTGCGAAAATTTAGTACAGAGCAGCTTATATTACGCGCGTACCACCTGATCTGCCAGAAAGCCAGTCAGGTGCTGTAAAATAAGAATTCACGTTTGTTAGTACTTAATTAATTGTTCCTCAGACCAACCAACGGCATTCTGCATCTACATCCACCACCAAGATAATGTTAATAAAACAGGATTAAAACCAGTGCACTAAAACAGAAGCGATAAATAAACAGGAAAAAAAGAGAAATCCCCTCCTCCATTTTAAACTTAGACCCAAATATCACAGGAAAAAGGTTATCATGTATAACAAAACTCAATTACAGGCTCACCATAGCTCGTGCTACATGGACACTTAGTCCTGAGTAGCTAAATCTATAACAACAACAACAACAGACCAACCACCCTATTCCCAAACCAGTGTTTCACAGATTTCTGTGTGAAATGAAGTAAGCGCAAAGAGGTAGAACAGCTTATTGCCGAGCTCGGGTGCATGGGGGAAATGTGTAAAATCCTGGTTTGTGTCTCGAAGAGACTGCAGGATCCGTGGTAGGTCAAGTTCATTTCCCGGTTGCAATTCTTGTTCTTCGTCGTAGCTCATTCGACTAAGGCGCGTCTGGGGCCTCTCAGACGAAGGTCGAACCCGCGTCACGGCCCTTTTAGATTTGTGCAGTGTTTAACAGGGTTTATGAACATAAGAATGAAGGTAACTGTAGAAGGCCTATTGACCCCATACGAGGCAGCTCCTACTTATTTCCACCCAATCCCACTCATATACATGTCCAGCCAGATTTTGAAACAATCAAGGAACCCCACCTCCACCACGTTATGCGGTAATTGATTATACAACCAATCAACAACGTTGTTACCGAACCAGTATTTACCCATGTCTTTAATAAATCTAAACCTATCCTATTCATACTAATTGTTCAGAGATCTGTCTTGTGTTGATAATTTTTATACTCTATTAATATTCCTTTTGTTATGTCCATTCATCTACTTGTAAAGCTTTATCATGTCACCCCTAATTATTCGCCTTTCCAGTGAATGCAATTTAAGCTTTGTTAATCTTTTTTCATATGACATGTTTCTGATTTTCAGCATTAACTTCTACGTCATCCTACGTTGGACAAGTGAACTTATATCAATTCTATAGTAATGCGACCAAAGCTGAACTGCATAATCTAAATTGGGCATAATCAGAGCAAGATATAGCTGAAGAACAACACCAGGTGTCTTGCAGGTGATGAGTCACAATAACGTGGGTAAAGTAAGTTGACCAGACCACACACTAGAATGTGAAGGGACGTCGACGTTTCGGTCCGTCCTGGACCATTCTCAAGTCGATTGTGATGAGGAAGTAGATGCAGGCAATAAATAGGCTAAAAAGAGGGGGGGAGCAAAGTGTAGTAGAGGAGATAGTAGTAGGAATAAGACCTGCAGAGGGTATATTGGCCCATACGAGACAGCTCCTGTTATAACCACCGAATGAGAAGGAGATAATAATAGGAATAAGAAGAGGATAGTAAGGGAACGTAAAGAAAACAAAGAACAGAAAAGAGAGAAAAGAGAAATAAAAGGAAATAGAAAGAAAAATAAATGGAAGTGAAAGCGTATGTTAGGTCACGTTTGTTAAAAAGAATAGAGCATAGCTCTAATGCTATGCTCTAATCTTTCTAACAAACGTGACCTAACATAAGCTTACCCTTCCATTTATCTTTCCTTTTCTTTCTCTTTTCACTCTTTTCCGTTCTTTGTTTTCTTTACGGCCAAAGGCAAAGCAACGAGGAGCATTGAAACGCAGGTCCCTCAAACTGCTCGAAAGGAAAAGGGAGAATCGAAGCGAATTTTGGTTGTGGGAGATTCTCAGGTGAGATATTTAGACAGAACGTTTTGTGCCAGAGAAAGGGGGAACAGATTAAGGGTGTGCTATCCGGGAGCTGGAATTGGTGATATTGTTGGAAACATGAATGATATTATGAATGGAAATGGGAACAAACCCATTATTTGTTTAAGTTCAGGGGGTAATGATGTTGGGCGAGTTACGAGTGAGGAACTAATACAAAGATTCAAGACAGCAATAGAATTAGTTAGGAGCAAGGGAGGAATCCCGATCATATGTGGCATTCTTCCAAGAAGGGAGTGGGAAATGAATGGATGTCGAGGGCACTTGGTGTCAATAGCCGGCTGGAAAGATATTGCAAATCAAATGCAATATCTTTCATAGACAACTGGGAACACTTCTACGGAAGGAATGAAATGTATGCTCGTGATGGGGTGCATCTATCAAGGGCTGGGGTTGCTGTTGTTGCGAACTCGTTGGAAGAAGTGGTTAGAGGTGTTTGTTTGGGTTTAAACTGTTAGTAGATAGAGGTATGGGAATTGATTTGGAGGAAGGAGGTAATAAAAGTATGTGTTTGTGGGAGAAAGGAATTGGCAAAATGATCAGGGAAAGAGAAGGGCCTCAAAATAACTATTCACTTAGGGTATATAACACTAACAGTAGAAGTCTAAGAAATAAAATTAACGAATTAAATGCTCCTGTCTGCACAGAAAAAATAGATATTATTGCACATACCGAAACGTGGATGATTGTAGATAATAGAGAACTATTAGCTGAATATCAAATAAACGGATTTAAACTATTTCACACAGATAGATATATTAGACGAGGTGGGGGAGCCATATACGTTAGGGACAATTTGAAATGTAGTCTCAAAGAGGGAATCAAAACTGAGCCACACACAGAAACTATTTGGATAGAATTAAACGAAAAAGCAAATAATATTATAATAGGAGTTATATATAGGCCACCAAATTTAGACAGAATGGAAGCAAAGCATCTATGGGATGAAATATCTAGGGCATCTAGATCTAACAGTATTTATGTCATGGGTGACTTTAATTTAGTGGAATAAACTGGTTGACAAAACAGGGAATAGTGAAGCAGAAGATTTTCTAGAATTAATTGACGATTGCTTTCTTACGCAACACATTAAGGAACCAACACGGGAAAATAATATTTTAGATTTAGTGTTAACTAACAGGGAAACACAAATTAATGACATCGAAATAGGGAGTGAGCTAGGGAACAGTGATCACAAAGAAATCAGATTTAGCATAGAATGGAATAGACCTGTAGGAGAAAATTCTGTTAAAGTGCCAGATTTTCGAAAAGCTGATTTTAATAGCCTAAGAAATTTTTGGGTCAAATTGATTGGAAAGTCTTGGGTATGGGGTGTGGGCCGGTCTTGGAGCGAGACATGAACCCAGCGATAGGTGATGTAAATGGGGATTTCGATGTGGATTCAATATATAACTTATTTAAGAATATTCTAAACAAAGCACAGGAACGTAGTATACCACACAAATTGAATAGATCGATTACTAATGACCCAAAGTGGATAACAAAGAATTTGAAGAACCTTATAGGTAAAAAGAGAGCTTGGTACAAAAGGATTAAAATGGGGAGGTCACTTTAGAACAGGAATTCGTACAACTGGTTAAAAATGTTAAAAAGAGATAAGGAAAGCAAAAAGAAACTATGAAGTTCGTATAGCAGGGCAAGCAAAGACAATCCTAAAGGGTTTTTTCAGTTATATCGAACTAAGACTAGGGAAAGGATAGGTCCATTAAAAACTGAGACAGGTCAAATAACAGATAGTGATGAAGAGATGAGTAGTATTTTAACAAATATTTTGTATCTGTATTTACTAAAGAGGAACTTAACAATATGCCTTCAGCGAACAAGTCTATGTGGGTGGGGACGAGGAC
>WNGS01009825.1:12652-24686 GCA_020271785.1 Procambarus virginalis | reverse complement strand
TAACAGATTCCTTTTGACTTCATCACTGGTGAGGTCCAAATTCGTCCAAGGATGCTTGGTTTGCATCCTCATTTACTGCAGGGGCTTCTCCTTGTTCTTGTTGGGGCTTCTTGAAGACCTCCTGGAATCTCTTGTTGAGTTCTTCACACACCTTCTTGTCGTTCTCTGTGTATCTGTTCTCCGCTTTTCGTAGCTTCATCACTTGTTCCTTCACTGCTGTTTTCCTCCTGATGTGGCTGGCTGTGGAGCAGCTTTGGTTTGGGTCGTCTTGGCTTTACTCGCGATTTCATTTTCAAACTGTCTCTCTGCTTCTCTCCTCACTCTGAGGTACTTATTTCTGGCCCTCTGGTATCTCTCTCTGCTCTCTGGTGTTCTGTTATTTCTGTAGCTTATCCATGTTCTTTTACTCAGTTGCTTCGCTACCTTACATTCCTGGTTGAACAATGGATTATTCTGTTGTTTTCATTTTTTTCTCCTTTGGGCTGGGATAAACCTGTCTGCAGCTTCCTGTCACTTCTGGGTGACAAAATCTACCATGTCCTGCACATTCTTGTCTCTATGTTTCTGTTTCCCTTGGTATTCCCTTAGGAAGTTCCTCATCTCGTCATATTTATGACTTAGTCCATCATCTCCTGCACAGTCTTTGCCCTGACTACTATGTTGCAGGTACTGTGTTGAGTCACTGTTGACTATGGTGTGTGTGTGTGCTACTGGGAACACAGTGACACCCCCAGCACCGCCAACAGTCACCCGGTTGGGTAATTAATCCCAGCTCCAACCGTGCTAGGAGCGCCGATGATTGCATAATGCCTAGCATCTAGGGGAATGACGGCACTCAGGAGAGTAGCCTGGGGTGTAGGGGAGAGACAAGTTGGTGGGGGAGATCTTCTTGTCCTCCTTCTCCCCCCCCTTCCCTAGCCCCAACCACCCCCTCCCCTGCCCCCGTCAGGGCTGACAATGAGAGGATAGTTTCCCACATATAAACGGGGACGGGAGAATTTTTATGAGTCTTCTGGTTGATAAGCGAGTTTTGACCTAGCAGTGTTGGTGTAGCAGTGTTGGTCTAGCTGTGTTGGTCTAGCTGTGTTGGTCTAGCAGTGTTGGTCTAGCTGTGTTGGTCTAGCAGTGTTGGTCTAGCAGTGTTGGTCTAGCAGTGTTGGTCTAGCAGTGTTGGCCTAGCTGTGTTGGTCTAGAAGTGTTGGTCTAGTAGTGTTGGTCTAGCAGTGTTGGTCTAGCAGTGTTGGTCTAGCAGTGTTGGTCTAGCAGTGTTGGTCTAGCAGTGTTGGTGTAGCAGTGTTGGTCTAGCTGTGTTGGTCTAGCAGTGTTGGTCTAGCAGTGTTGGTCTAGCAGTGTTGGTCTAGCAGTGTTGGTCTAGCAGTGTTGGTCTAGCAGTGTTGGTCTAGCAGTGTTGGTCTAGCAGTGTTGACCTAGCAGTGTTGGTCTAGCAGTGTTAGTCTAGCAGTGTTGGCCTAGCAGTGTTGGTCTAGCAGTGTTGAACTAGCAGTGTTGGTCTAGCAGTGTTGACCTAGCAGTGTTGGTCTAGCAGTGTTAGTCTAGCAGTGTTGGCCTAGCAGTGTTGGTCTAGCAGTGTTGGCCTAGCAGTGTTGGTCTAGCAGTGTTGAACTAGCAGTGTTGGTCTAGCAGTGTTGACCTAGCAGTGTTGGTCTAGCAGTGTTGGTCTAGCAGTGTTGGTCTAGCAGTGTTGGTCTGGCAGTGTTGGTCTAGCAGTGTTGAACTAGCAGTGTTGGTCTAGCAGTGTTGACCTAGCAGTGTTGGTCTAGCAGTGTTAGTCTAGCAGTGTTGACCTAGCAGTGTTGGTCTAGCAGTGTTAGTCTAGCAGTGTTGACCTAGCAGTGTTGACCTAGCAGTGTTGGTCTAGCAGTGTTGACCTAGCAGTGTTGGTCTAGCAGTGTTGGTCTAGCAGTGTTGACCTAGCAGTGTTGACCTAGCAGTGTTGGTCTAGCAGTGTTAGTCTAGCAGTGTTGGCCTAGCAGTGTTGACCTAGCAGTGTTGGTCTAGCAGTGTTGGTCTAGCAGTGTTGACCTAGCAGTGTTGACCTAGCAGTGTTGGTCTAGCAGTGTTAGTCTAGCAGTGTTGACCTAGCAGTGTTGGTCTAGCAGTGTTGACCTAGCAGTGTTGGTCTAGCAGTGTTGACCTAGCAGTGTTGGTCTAGCAGTGTTAGTCTAGCAGTGTTAGTCTAGCAGTGTTGGTCTAGCAGTGTTGGTCTAGCAGTGTTGGTCTAGCAGTGTTGGTCTAGCAGTGTTGGTCTAGCAGTGTTGACCTAGCAGTGTTGGTCTAGCAGTGTTAGTCTAGCAGTGTTGACCTAGCAGTGTTGGTCTAGCAGTGTTGACCTAGCAGTGTTGGTCTAGCAGTGTTAGTCTAGCAGTGTTGACCTAGCAGTGTTGGTCTAGCAGTGTTGACCTAGCAGTGTTGGTCTAGCAGTGTTGGTCTAGCAGTGTTGACCTAGCAGTGTTGACCTAGCAGTGTTGGTCTAGCAGTGTTGGCCTAGCAGTGTTGACCTAGCAGTGTTGGTCTAGCAGTGTTGGCCTAGCAGTGTTGACCTAGCAGTGTTGGTCTAGCAGTGTTGGTCTAGCAGTGTTGACCTAGCAGTGTTGACCTAGCAGTGTTGGTCTAGCAGTGTTGAACTAGCAGTGTTGGTCTAGCAGTGTTGGTCTAGCAGTGTTGGTCTAGCAGTGTTGGTCTAGCAGTGTTGACCTAGCAGTGTTGGTCTAGCAGTGTTGACCTAGCAGTGTTGACCTAGCAGTGTTGGTCTAGCAGTGTTGGTCTAGCAGTGTTGACCTAGCAGTGTTGGTCTAGCAGTGTTGACCTAGCAGTGTTGACCTAGCAGTGTTGGTCTAGCAGTGTTGGTCTAGCAGTGTTGATCTAACAGTGTTGGTCTAGCAGTGTTGGTCTAGCAGTGTTGGTCTAGCAGTGTTGACCTAGCAGTGTTGGTCTAGCAGTGTTGACCTAGCAGTGTTGACCTAGCAGTGTTGGTCTAGCAGTGTTGGTCTAGCAGTGTTGACCTAACAGTGTGACCTAGCAGTGTTGGTCTAGCAGTGTTGGTCTAGCAGTGTTGACCTAACAGTGTTGGTCTAGCAGTGTTGACCTAGCAGTGTTGACCTAACAGTGTTGGTCTAGCAGTGTTGGTCTAGCAGTGTTGGCCTAGCAGTGTTGACCTAGCAGTGTTGGTCTAGCAGTGTTGGCCTAGCAGTGTTGACCTAACAGTGCTGGCCTAGCAGTGTTGGTCTAGCAGTGTTGGCCTAGCAGTGTTGACCTAGCAGTGTTGGTCTAGCAGTGTTGGCCTAGCAGTGTTGACCTAGCAGTGTTGGTCTAGCAGTGTTGGTCTAGCAGTGTTGACCTAGCAGTGTTGACCTAGCAGTGTTGGTCTAGCAGTGTTGAACTAGCAGTGTTGGTCTAGCAGTGTTGGTCTAGCAGTGTTGGTCTAGCAGTGTTGGTCTAGCAGTGTTGACCTAGCAGTGTTGGTCTAGCAGTGTTGACCTAGCAGTGTTGACCTAGCAGTGTTGGTCTAGCAGTGTTGGTCTAGCAGTGTTGACCTAGCAGTGTTGGTCTAGCAGTGTTGACCTAGCAGTGTTGACCTAGCAGTGTTGGTCTAGCAGTGTTGGTCTAGCAGTGTTGATCTAACAGTGTTGGTCTAGCAGTGTTGGTCTAGCAGTGTTGGTCTAGCAGTGTTGACCTAGCAGTGTTGGTCTAGCAGTGTTGACCTAGCAGTGTTGACCTAGCAGTGTTGGTCTAGCAGTGTTGGTCTAGCAGTGTTGACCTAACAGTGTTGACCTAGCAGTGTTGGTCTAGCAGTGTTGGTCTAGCAGTGTTGACCTAACAGTGTTGGTCTAGCAGTGTTGACCTAGCAGTGTTGACCTAACAGTGTTGGTCTAGCAGTGTTGGTCTAGCAGTGTTGGCCTAGCAGTGTTGACCTAGCAGTGTTGGTCTAGCAGTGTTGGCCTAGCAGTGTTGACCTAACAGTGCTGGCCTAACAGTGCTGGCCAGCACCTAGTAATTTTCTCTCAACCCGTCTGCGGCCCAAGTCCTTACATGTGCCTGTCTGTCTGTCTGTCTGTCTAACGGTTTGCGTCTATATCCGTCCCTAATAGCAGGTGTTTGGCTGTCAGATACATCGAGTCTATACTCACCTGCCCGTCTGTCTGTAACGCGTCTGTCTATAACTCCTGGCGACTGCTCAATACCTCGACTGACAGCGCGAGTATAGAGAGAGACGTTCCCTCTCAAACCTGTCTATTGTGATCCGTATCTGTCTATCTGTCTGTCTGTCAGTCCTTATCTCGATTTCACTCACCGGTATTCATCATCACCCATCACCAAATGACTCATACTCATCTCTGCCAGATGAGTACAGCATCTTTTAAGACGAGAGACTTAAAAAAGAGTCAAGATTTTCATTATCAACAAACCACATTTTGCATACAAACATCAATGTACAAACTCATGTACATACAAACATGTCATTATTTCTCAAAAAAAAATCTCCTTTGTCCCGTTGAGTAACGTGAGATGTGTGAATGAGAAAATTTTCATATGCAAATGACCTCCGAATTATGAATAACAAATGAGGATTGGGAGAGGGAAATTTTATTTTTTTTCAATGAGATGAAATTTTCAGGGATTATCTGAAACTTGCTAAATGCTTCGGTGGTTTCATAATGTTTCCTCCTGATATGTGTTGGTCGCTTCATGCAGGTCGGCGTTCAATCCCCGGCTGTCCACATGTGGTTGGGCACCATTCCTTCTCTTACCCCCCCCCCCCCACCTGTCCCATCCCAAATCCTTATATCCTGACCCCCCCCCCCCCCACCTTCTCAGTGCTATATAGTCGTAATGGCTTGGCGCTTTCCCTGAAAGAACATCAAAGAACCAGCTTCAAGAACACACTTAAGAACACGCAGGCATAGATGGCTACAAGAAAATACACTTGAATTGAATACAATAAAGTGGGTTTGACGTACCTTGTTTGGAGCTGAAATTCACACACTTTAGTCAGATGAATGGTGATGTATTCTCTCTCTCTCTCTCTCTCTCTCTCTCTCTCTCTCTCTCTCTCTCTCTCTCTCTCTCTCTCTCTCTCTCTCTCTCTCTCTCTTACCTTGCCAGAGCCCTAGTGTTGGAACAGCGAAGGACTCCAATGGCCTGATGGGTGTACTCCTGTTCCAGCTGTTCCCACTGGTTCTGCACTTTCCTGCAAACATAACAGGTGTGTGGTCATGGCAGGTGTGTGGTAATAACAGGTGTGTGGTCATGACAGGTGTGTGGTAATGACAGGTGTCTGGTAATGACAGGTGTGTGGTAACTAATAACATGCTCAGAATATTATTGTCAGTATGTACACTGATACAATTGTCACCTACACTTCCGTGGGAAAAAATTAAACATTTCATTCACCCTGTGGGCTCTCTAGGAGGCTTGAACCACTGACCCCTCACGTGTCTGTGTGGGGTAGCAGTTCGAGTCTCCCTCCACAGCCCAGGCGAACAGCTATACCCCCCCCTCCCCCATCTGATAAATCACATACTGCCATTAACATGCGTCAGAGCAGGCCATATATATATACTATATACTAAATCTATATATTGGAACTAATTACCCTATTTCTAATCATCGGAGACTCTCTCTTAATCTCTCTCCCTTAAGTAACCAGCAGCCAAAGTTAGTCACATGTGCTAGTCAGGAGGCAGATGTGTGGCTAACATGCTTCCTGAGTAGTGAAGGGTTGTAGTGACAGGTGTGTGTGTGTGGTAATGACAGTTGGGTGAGACAAAGACAGAAGTGTGCGACTGTGACAGGTGTGAGAACTTACTCAATAGTGAGGATGAGCTGACTCCTGAGGTTCTCCTTGGCCTTGAGTGAGCCCTCGGTGGCACCAGGGGTGGAGGAGGACTCCAGCTCCCCCTGCAGAGTGCCAAGCTTCCTGGTGAGTGCCTCCAGCAGCAGTGACGTCACCTGCAACAACAACACCGTTGATCAACACCTCTTCCCGCTAACAGTAATTATTACAACAACAGCAACAAAAACATTCAACAATTTAACAAAAACTCATAACAATCGAACAAATACAATAATAAAAAATAATTCAACTACAATAGACAACAAAATCAACAACAAGACAAGCAAAGACAACAAAAACAACATTTGAAACGAAGAATACGCATGAACAAGTAACAAAAACATTAAAGAGTAGATGACACCAGGGGGCTCTTAACACAAGGAGGGACTCCTAACACCAGGGGGGGCTCCTAACACCATGGGGCTCCAAACACCAGGGGGGCTCCTAACACCAGGGGGCTCCTAACACCAGAGGGCTCCAACACCAGGGGGCTCCTAACACCATGGGGACTCCTAACACCAGGGGGGGATCCTAACACCAGGGGGGGATCCTAACACCAGGGGGGCTCCTAACACCAGGGGGGCTCCTAACACCAGAGGGCTCCAAACACCAGGGGGGCTCCTAACACCAGGGGGGCTCCTACACCAGGGGGTCCTAACACCATGGGGGTTCCTAACACCAGGGGGCTTCTAACACCATGGGGGCTTCTAACACCAGGGGGCTTCTAACACCATGGGGTTCCTAACACCAGGGGGGCTCCTAACACCATGGGGCTCCTAACACCAGGGGGGTCCTAACACCAGGGGGCTCCTAACACCATGGGGGTTCCTAACACCAGGGGGTCCTAACACCAGGGGCTCCTAACACCATGGGGGCTCCTAACACCATGGGGGTTCCTAACACCAGGGGGTCCTAACACCATGGGGGTTCCTAACACCAGGGGCTCCTAACACCATGGGGGTTCCTAACACCAGGGGGTCCTAACACCAGGGGCCCTAACACCATGGGGGCTCCTAACACCATGGGGTTCCTAACACCATGGGGGCTCCTAACACCATGGGGGTTCCTAACACCATGGGGGTTCCTAACACCATGGGGGCTCCTAACACCATGGGGCTCCTAACACCATGGGGGTTCCTAACACCATGGGGGCTCCTAACACCATGGGGTTCCTAACACCAGGGGGCTCCTAACACCAGGGGGTCCTAACACCATGGGGGTTCCTAACACCAAGGGGCTCCTAACACCATGGGGGTTCCTAACACCAGGGGGTCCTAACACCATGGGGGCTCCTAACCCATGGGGGTTCCTAACACCAGGGGTCCTAACACCAGGGGGTCCTAACACCATGGGGGTTCCTAACACCAGGGGGCTCCTAACACCATGGGGTTCCTAACACCATGGGGGATCCTAACACCAGGGGGGCTCCTAACACCAGGGGGGCTCCTAACACCAGGGGGCTCCTAACACCAGGGGGGCTCCTAACACTAGGGGGGCTCCTAACACCAGGGGGGCTCCTAACACCAGGGGGGCTCCTACACCAGGGGGGCTCCTAACACCAGGGGGACTCCTAACACCAAGGGGGCTCCTAACACCATGGGGGTCCTAACACCAGGGGGACTCCTAACACCAAGGGGACTCCTAACACCAAGGGGGCTCCTAACACCATGGAGACTCCTAACACCAGGGGGCTCCTAACACCATGGGGACTCCTAACCAGGGGGGCTCCTAACACCATGGGGACTCCTAACACCAGGGGCTCCTAACACCATGGGGGCTCCTAACACCAGGGGGGCTCCTAACACCAGGGGGCTCCTAACACCAGGGGGGGCTCCTAACACCATGGGGACTCCTAACACCAGGGGGCTTCTAACACCAGGGGGCTCCTAACACCAGGGGGCTCCTAACACCAGGAGGGCTCCTAACACCAGGGGGCTCCTAACACCAGGGGGGGCTCCTAACACCAAGGGACTCCTAACACCAGGGGGGCTCCTAACACCAGAGGGCTCCAAACACCAGGGGGGCTCCTAACACCATGGGGGGCTCCTAACACCAGGGGGTCCTAACACCATGGGGGTTCCTAACACCAGGGGGCTCCTAACACCAGGGGTCCTAACACCAGGGTGCTCCTAACACCAGGGGGGCTCCTAACACCAGGAGGCTCCTAACACCAGGAGGGCTCCTAACACCAAGGGGTCTCCTAACACCAGGGGGGCTCCTAGCACCAGGGGGGCTCCTAACACCAGGAGGGCTCCTAACACCAAGGGGGCTCCTAACACCAGGGTGCCCCTAACACCAAGGAGACTCCTAACACCAGGGGGGCTCCTAACACCAGGGTGCCCCTAACACCAAGGGGACTCCTAACCCACCAGGGGGGCTCCTAACACCAGGGGGGCTCCTAACACCAGGGTGCCCCTAACACCAAGGGGACTCCTAACACCAGGGGGGTCCTAACACCAGGGGGGCTCCTAACACCAGGGGGGCTCCTAACACCAGGGGGGCTCCTAACACCAGGAGGCTCCTAACACCAGGAGGGCTCCTAACACCAGGGGGCTCCTAACACCAGGAGGCTCCTAACACCAGGGTGCTCCTCACACCAAAGGGGCTCCTAACACCAGGGGGGGCTCCTACACCAGGGGGGCTCCTAACACCAGGGGGGACTCCTAACACCAGGGGGACTCCTAACACCAGGGGGGCTCCTAACACCAGGGTGCTCCTCACACCAAGGGGACTCCTAACACCAGGGGGGCTCCTAACACCAGGGTGCTCCTCACACCAAGGGGACTCCTAACACCAGGGTGGCTCCTAACACCAGGGGACTCCTAACCCAGGGGGGCTCCTCACACCAAGGGGACTCCTAACACCATGGGGGCTCCTAACACCAGGGGGGCTCCTAACACCAGGGGGGCTCCTAACACCAGGGGGGCTCCTAACACCAGGGGGGCTCCTCACACCAAGGGGACTCCTAACACAGGGGGGCTCCTAACACCAAGGGGACTCCTAACACCAGGGTGCTCCTCACACCAAGGGGACTCCTAACACCATGGGGGCTCCTAACACCAGGGGACTCCTAACACCAGGGGGCTCCTCACACCAAGGGGACTCCTAACACCATGGGGGCTCCTAACACCAGGGGGCTCCTAACACCAGGGGGGCTCCTAACACCAGGGTGCTCCTCACACCAAGGGGACTCCTAACACCAGGGGGGCTCCTAACACCAGGGTGCTCCTCACACCAAGGGGACTCCTAACACCATGGGGGCTCCTAACACCAGGGGGTCCTAACACCAGGGTGCTCCTCACACCAAGGGGACTCCTAACACCAGGGTGCTCCTAACACCAGGGACTCCTAACACCAGGGTGCTCCTCACACCAAGGGGACTCCTAACACCAGGGGGGCTCCTAACACCAAGGGGACTCCTAACACCAGGGTGCTCCTCACACCAAGGGGACTCCTAACACCAGGGTGCTCCTCACACCAAGGGGACTCCTAACCCAGGGGGGCTCCTAACACCAGGAGGGCTCCTAACACCAGGGGGGCTCCTAACACCAAGGGACTCCTAACACCAGGGGGGCTCCTAACACCAAGGGGACTCCTAACACCAGGGGGCTCCTAACACCAAGGGGACTCCTAACACCAGGGGGGCTCCTAACACCAAGGGGACTCCTAACACCAGGGTGCTCCTCACACCAAGGGGACTCCTAACACCAGGGTGCTCCTCACACCAAGGGGACTCCTAACACCAGGGGGGCTCCTAACACCAGGGGGGTCCTAACACCAGGGTGCCCCTAACACCAAGGGACTCCTAACACCAGGGGGCTCCTAACACATACAGAATATATAGGAGACACACAGAAAATACATAGAAGACTTGTACATGGGAAACACACATACGGAGCAGTGTACATAGGAATCAAACACACACACACACACACACACACACACACACACACACACACACACACCCACACCACACACACACACACACACACACACACACATGAACCTCACCATACACAATTACTATAATTAATTAAATGAACTTAATTAACGTAGTTAATTTAAAATCATCCATTTTTTTTTTAATTCCGGGACAAATGTGTCCCTTTGTATGTACAGCCGTCCCATCCTATCCGTCCCATCCTATCCCGTCCCATCCTATCCCGTCCCATCCTATCCCGTCCCATCCTATCCCGTCCCATCCTATCCCGTCCCATCCTATCCCATCCCATCCTATCCCGTCCCATCCTATCCCGTCCCATCCTATCCCATCCCATCCTATCCCGTCCCATCCTATCCCGTCCCATCCTATCCCGTCCCATCCTATCCCGTCCCATCCCGTCCCATCCCAAATCCTTATCCAGACCCCTTCCCAGTGCTATATAGTCGTAATGGCTTGGCGCTTTCCCCCCTGATAGTTCCCTTCCCCAACGACCCTTAGGCGATAAAGATCATTCCTGTTGACAGGGACAGGAAGCCTGCGTCCTTAGGTCTATCCAGGTCCTCCCTCCCTAAGTCCACTATTCGATTGTAAATCGAGGACATAGACCACTGTGCTCTACTACAACAATTGCCAACAGTCAATTTATTAAATGAACACAAATCATGAACAATATGTTGTTGTTGTTAAAGACTCACTACCTGGAACAAAATGTTCCAAGTAGCACGGGCTATGGTGAGCCCGAGCATGATCAATATTAAAGCCAATTTCAGCAACTTTAGTGAGTAATGATTATATTAATGAATTTGAAATTTCACAATAGCACAAAAAATAGCTTACTGGAACACAGCAATAGCTTACTGGAACACAACAATAGCTTACTGGAACACAGCAATAGCTTACTGGAACACAGCAATAGCTTACTGGAACACAACAATAGCTTACTGGAACACAACAATAGCTTACTGGAACACAACAATAACTTACTGGAACACACAATAGCTTACTGGAACACAACAATAGCTTACTGGAACACAACAATAACTTACTGGAACACAACAATAGCTTACTGGAACACAACAATAGCTTACTGGAACACAACAATAACTTACTGGAACACAACAATAGCTTACTGGAACACAACAATAGCTTACTGGAACACAACAAAGCTTACTGGAACACAACAATAGCTTACTGGAACACAACAATAACTTACTGGAACACAACATAGCTTACTGGAACACAACAATAGCTTACTGGAACACAACAATAACTTACTGGAACACAAAAATGGCTTACTGGAACACAACAATAACTTACTGGAACACAACAATAGCTTACTGGAACACAACAATAACTTACTGGAACACAACAATAGCTTACTGGAACACAACAATAACTTACTGGAACACAACAATAGCTTACTGGAACACAACAATAACTTACTGGAACACAACAATAACTTACTGAACACAACAATAGCTTACTGGAACACAACAATAACTTACTGGACACAACATAACTTACTGGAACACAACAATAACTTACTGAACACAACAATAACTTACTGGAACACAACAATAACTTACTGGAACACAACAATAGCTTACTGGAACACAACAATAACTTACTGGAACACAACAATAACTTACTGGAACACAAAACTAGCCTATTGCAACACGAATTATCACTTTATATAACGTAATTACCTTTATCTCTCGTATCACGAGAGGTGTAACACACTATAGACAGTCCGAATACACATTACAATACATAATTAATAAATTATGTATTAATACACCTAAAATACATTGCCCTCCTTCCCTCTAAAAAAAGAAAATACATTGCCAGATGACAATGTATTCTTAGTCATAAGAGATACATTTATTTATTATTTAAAACAACACGTATAGCCTTCTATGTATCTTATATATATTATATATATATATATATATATATATATCTATATATATATATATATATATATTATATATATATATATATATATTATATATATATATATAACTGAAAACTCACACCCCAGAATGACTCGAACCCATACTCCCAGGAGCAACGCAACTGGTATGTTACAGGGACGCCTTAAATCACTTGCCATCACGACCGGACATAAGAAGTGATAGCCGAGGCTATATGAACACTTCCCCGCCGGCACTCGGATGGTAGTCTTGGCATAGCATTTTAATCAAATCACCTCATTTTTTGATTTTCTTCAGAAGTTT
>WNGS01009822.1:18944-33069 GCA_020271785.1 Procambarus virginalis | reverse complement strand
ATTCACGAAGCAGTTACGCAAGCACTTACGAACCTGGGCAGATTCACGAAGCAGTTACGCAAGCACTTACGAAGGTACATCTTTCCTCAATCTTTGACGGCTTTGGTACATTTATTAAACAGTTTACAAGCATGAAAACTTGCCATTCAACTGTTGTTATTGTTATAAACAGCCTCCTGGTGCTTCGGAGCTCATTAACTGTTTAATAATTGTAAACAAAGCCGCCAAAGATTGAGAAAAGATGGACAGGTTCGTAAGTGCTTGCGTAACTGCTTCGTGAATCTGGCCCCAGGTTCGTAAATACTTGCGTAACTGCTTCGTGAATCTGGCCCCAGGTTCGTAAATACTTGCGTACTGCTTCGTGAATCTGGTCCCAGTTCGTAAATACTGCTTAACTGCTTCGTAAATCTGGCCCCAGGTTCGTAAATACTTGCGTAACTGCTTCGTGAATCTGGCCCCACGTTCGCAAGTACTTGCGTAACTACTTCGTGAATCTCTCCCCTCAGAACTCTATAGCACTTCTCACATCTCACCAGATGACTCTAGCCTCCTTCAATGCCTCTGGAAGTGAAAGTTCAGCTCCTAGAGTTATAGAAAATGAGAATATTGATCATAAGAAATGTGCTGATGTGTTCGGCACTTGTCATTGTTAGAGAGTCGTTAAATATAATGACCAGGTGGTGAGGGTGCTCACAACTGAGGACTGGAACACGTATTGATGCTCATTATATTTAGATCAATATGGCCCTCTCATATCCCCCCCCCCTCTACCTTAAAAAAATCCACTGAAAATAATATTGCCAAAATTTTCAGGGGAAATTGATTTCCAACTCATCAGATAAAATTTGGTTTTGCTTTAATATTTAATGATATACTGATACGTGATATATACTGATATGTGAAATATACTGATATGTGATATATACACGTGGTGTATACTGAAGCACGTGATAGATACAGATATATGAGATGTATTCTTACGTACGTGATGTATATTGCCACGCGTGACACAGACATTTTAACAGTGTCCAGCTACACTGACCAATCAGAGCCCAGCTACCCCCTCACCCACCCCAGGAAGGATAAAGCTACCCCCTCCCCCACCCCAGGAAGGATAAAGCTACCCCCCACCCCAGGAAGGATAAAGCTACCCCTCTCTCCCACCCAGGAAGGATAAAGCTACCCCCCCCCACCCCAGGAAGGATAAAGCTACCCCTCTCTCCCACCCAGGAAGGATAAAGCTACCCCCCCTCCCCCACCCCAGGAAGATAAAGATACCCCCCCTTCCCCACCCAGGAAGGATAAAGCTACCCCCCCCCACCCCAGGAAGGATAAAGCTACCCCTCTCTCCCACCCCAGGAATGATAAAGCTACCCCTCTCTCCCACCCCAGGAAGGATAAAGCTACCCCCCCCACCCCAGGAAGGATAAAGCTACCCCCCCTTCCCCACCCCAGGAAGGATAAAGCTACCCCCCTCCCCCCACACCAGGAAGGATAAAGCTACCCCCCTCCCCCACCCCAGGAAGGATAAAGCTACCCCCGTCCCCCACCCCAGGAAGGATAAAGCTACCCCTCTCTCCTACCCCAGGAAGGATAAAGCTACCCCCCCTCCTCCCACCCCAGGAAGGATAAAGCTACCCCCCCCCACCCAGGAAGGATAAAGTTACCCCCCCTTCCCCACCCAGGAAGGATAAAGCTACCACCCCCACCCCAGGAAGGATAAAGCTACCCCCCCACTCCAGGAAGGATAAAGCTACCCCCCTCTCCCCCACCCCAGGAAGGATAAAGCTACCCCCTCTCCCCCACCCCAGGAAGGATAAAGCTACCCCCCCATCCCAGGAAGGATAAAGCTACCCCCCCACCCCAGGAAGGATAAAGCTACCCCCCACCCCAGGAAGGATAAAGCTACCCCCTCTCCCCCACCCCAGGAAGGATAAAGCTACCCCCCCCCACCCCACCCTAACAAATACTATTACAGCTCAGCCATCTTAAGGTGGCTCAGGCGGTCTTGTTTACACAGACCACGTATGAACCCGTGTTCGAACCCCTCACCATTTCAACCCGTCGTTTAGTTTAGTTCATTTATTATGCACCCCATACCCATTTTGTGGGCGGTAGTGGAAAGGGTTACAGAGGCACATAATGGGCTCAGGGACTGAACCCCACAATTCATTTAGCTAAGCAAGTTACAATCTTGATGAGCTAGTTACAAAATTCAATATAAGTCGTCACATCAACAATGGGTTCGAGATCGACCTCAAGTACAGGTTCTAAATGAAGCAACTGACCAGCCCGTCCTCCAAACAAAGATCCAAAAGTGATTCCATGCACCCGCCAAACCCCCCCGCTGTTTATGAATAAAAAGCGGTTTACACACGACTCACAACTGCTGACGTTCGAACATATCCGGACCAAGTGCTTCACTGACGAATTTTGTTCGAATCACAACGCTATAAATGCTTCACCCACGTACTACAAATACAAATAATCGCCAACAGAACCTAAACACCTAACCTAACCTAACCTATGTCTATATATACACAATATGCTAATATATTATAATATTAATTTATATTTGAGAAAATTCTTGTTTTGAATGAACAGCATGTTAAAATTTATGAATGCGTCTGTGGGGTCGACCGCTGAATGTAATGGACTTGAGTCGAGGACGGGTTGCAACTGACATATGTGGAGAGCTAGTGTCAAAATTGATATGTTTGTCCTGCACACCGCCCCCCATCCAGTGGGCAGCGGTGGATAGGTTACAATCACTCAGTTACTACCTACAGTTAGCAAACTGGGGATATTTGGCTAAAATTTCTGGTAGCAGATCATTTTGAATGAAATATTTACACATTGCTGGAACATTGGTTATAGAATTGTCTCTAAATTCACGTATCTTTTCGCACTCCATCACATAGTGACGGAGGGTGTGCGAATAATTTTGTTGACACAGTTTACATTTGGTCAGGTCTACATCGGCAGATAATGAGAATTCCCAGAGATACTTGTAACCGAGTCTAAGCCGAGCAGCAGTAACATCTAGAAGTCTGCTGATTTTATTGGATGATCCATAGATGTGTGGCTCCTCTTGCATGATAGTATGATGATAGATGGAATTACTGGTGTCAATTTCACTTTGCCTCAGATCTGTCGTCGACTCAAGTCCATTACATCCAGCGGTCGCCCCCACAGACGCATTCATAAATTTTAACATGCTGTTCATTCAAAACAAGAATTTTCTCAAATATAAATTAATATTATAATATATTAGCATATTGTGTATATATAGACATAGGTTAGGTTAGGTTAGGTGTTTAGGTTCTGTTGGCGATTATTTGTATTTGTAGTACGTGGGTGAAGCATTTATAGCGTTGTGATTCGAACAAAATTCGTCAGTGAAGCACTTGGTCCGGATATGTTCGAACGTCAGCAGTTGTGAGTCGTGTGTAAACCGCTTTTCATTCATAAACAGGGGGTTTGGCGGGTGCATGGAATCACTTTTGGATCTTTGTTTGGAGGACGGGCTGCACCATTTAGGACTCAGTGTTTGAACCAGCACCAGTTTTTGAGCTGGTGATCGAACCAACATCAAATGTGGGCTGCTGTTCGAATCATCACATGTGAGCAGGTATTCGAACCAACACCATATATGAGTCGGTTCATAATTTTACAAGATTACTTATACTGTGTTGCCATAAGACTTATGCTGTGTTGCCATAAGACTTATACTGTGTTGCCATAAGACTTATGCTGTGTTGCCATAAGACTTATACTGTGTTGCCATAAGACTTACACTGTGTTGCCATAAGACTTAACACTGTGTTGCCATAAGACTTACACTGTGTTGCCATAAGACTTACACTGTGTTGCCATAAGACTTACACTGTGTTGCCATAAGACTTAACACTGTGTTGGTGTGGGATTGAACACGCGGCAGTTCTCTTTGATGATACTTATCATCAGTTCTCATCATCCTCGATGAGTTCATCATAATACGTCGCAACTATAGTGAAAGTCGATCTTTTTTTTTTTGACGTAACTTGGACGTAATTATATAATTTTGTAACAAAATTTAATTTGTTTATTTTGTGGATATAAAATCATCGTACATCTGGCATGTCAACATAAACAACACAGGTGAGGACATAACGAGGTTATGCCCAGTGCCCGCCAAGGCGTCGTTGAGGGAGGGTGGTTGACTACGTGTTGCCCAATGTATTCCGCCACATTGATGTTTTCTATTTGAGAGTGATAGTGAATTACTTTTTGCCGACTGGCACGGGATAGTGATCTGGAAGAGAAACATCATCTTTGCGTCTCCAGGGGTTTGAGGAGCTGATAGTGATCTGGTAAGTTCACTATCTTACCAGATCTAAGATAATACCATTCGTCTTTATCTTGAAAAACGTAAATTAATAAATGATTCACAACATGGTTTACAAATGGCCGTTCATGTTTTAACGAATTTTCTATCAGTTTATTCTAGCGTAGTTGATAGTGGTAAGGATTGTGATGTTGTGTACCTTGACTTTAGCAAAGCTTTCGATACAGTGCCACATGAAAGACTGATTAAAAAGATAGAGGCTCATGGTATTGGTGGTGCTATATTAAGCTGGATTAGGGCATGACTATACTAAAGGAAACAGAGAGTATAAATGGGGTTAAGTCAGAGTGGGATAATGTTGTTAGTGGAGTGCCTCAAGGCTCTGTCCTGGGACCTCTGTTATTTATAATTTATATAAATGATTTAGATTTAGGTTTGAGCAGAAATATTTGCAAATTTGCCGATGATACGAAAATCGGGAGGGAAATAAACACGGAAAATGACTCACTATCACCACAAGACGATCTAAATAGGGTTTGGAATTGTCAAAAGAGTGGCAGATGCACTTTAATATTGACAAATGTTAGGTTTTGATGGGCATAAATTCTATAAGTTTAGATTTAGGAAAGACCTGGGTAAATACTGGTTCGGTAACGGTTCTTGATTTGTGGAACCAATTACCGCTTAACATAATCATAGGATCCCTTGATTGTTTCAAGCATAGGCTAGACATACATATGAATATGATTGGGTGGATCTAAACAGGACCTGCCTCGTATGGGCCAATAGGCTTTCTGCAGTTAACTTCATTCTTATGTTCTTAAGATATCATTCGTTTCTTTCCAGGTCTTCTAACCGCTGATAATAATCAGGTAAGTTATCATTCGTGCGATTCCAGGGGGATTCCAACCGAACACGGAATGTATTTTTAAGGTAAGATATATGAAAATAGATTTTTGCACTCTGTCTATCGGGTTATTTTCACTATAACTCCGCCGCCCCGCCATTGTGATGAACTACCATGGCCAAACTATCCTTGTAAAATCGTAAGTTTTCAAGATACTTCTCGAATATAATCCTCTCATCAGCGGTTTTTAAATCCCGATTTATTTAAACTTAGATTTTTTTTAGTTATTAGAAGCATTATTCGTGATGTAGTTAATTACTCTTCAGCTGAACAATTGTACCATGGTAAAAAAAAATTACTTTGCGCAAGCAAGTTGCATAGATATCTAAATAGTTTGAAGGTGTGTGTAGTGTGTACTTTACTGTGGTGTGTGTAGAGCCACATGTGGAGTGTGGATTCAATGCCCCACACCCGTCACCCCACATCCGTCACCCCACACCCGTCACCCCACACCCGTCACCCCACACCCGTCACCCCACACACCCCCCACCAACCCCCACACACCCCAGATATCACTAACTACCCAATTTCCGCAGCGAGGCAGCGCAAAATGCCTCATTTATTTATGAGGAACTTTGTGATGCGCGAAAATCACCGAGAAACGAGAACGTCTCAAAGTCTTTAAGTATTTTGTGGCGCAGAGGAAGTCCGCCATTATGTGTTGAAGACACTTGGGCAATTCTTGAAGTTTGGGCAGAAGGCAAGAACCTCGAACCTGGGTTTTCTCTCCCAAGGAGTTTATCGAGAATGTTCCATGGAGGGATTAATCCCAGGAACTGTAATCTCTTAGAGTGGGATTTGTTTGGTCTAATGGTATTCATCTATTAGTGAAATTTGGCTCATCAAAATGGTTTATATAAAGTTAGAGATTAATCTTACGTGGGATTTATTTTACAACGATTAATCCTTTTTATTGGGATTTGATTGCCTAGATGGATTAATTTCAAGAGGGATAATCCTCGTGTGGGAATTATGATTTAGAGGGATTAATACGAGCGAGGGATTATACATTTCAAGTAGGATTACTCAGATCAGTGGGTTTAATTCGAAAGTGAGAAATTCCTTTGAGTAGGATTTCTCTCTCAAAGAGGATTCAGTTTAAGAAGTTAATCCTCACGAGTGTGGTTTGTCTAGAATAGAGGATTTAATGCGACTGACGGATTATGTGCCGAGTGGGATTAGTTTAGTTAAGAGGGCTTAATCCAGCCGAGTTACAGTAGGTCAAGATGGGGATTTAAAAATGCCTAAGAAACTCTGGTAAGGATTAATTTTAAGGAGAAGGATTAACACTGCCACAATGGATTATCTCTGCAGAGACGAACTGAAGATGCTCTTAAGATAGCAAGTGCGTCAACGTCAAGTGCGTCAACGTCAAGTGCGTCAACGTCAAGTACGTCAACGTCAAGTACGTCAATATCGAGTACGTCAACAATAAGTACGTCAACAACAAGTACGTCAACATCAAATACGTCAACATCAAGTACGTCAACACTAAGTACGTCAACATCAAGTACGTCAGCATCAAGTACGTCAGCATCAAGTGCGTCAGCATCAAGTACGTCAACATCAAGTACGTCAACAACAAGTACGTCAACAACAAGTACGTCAACAACAAGTACGTCAACATCAAGTACGTCAACAACAAGTACGTCAACAACAAGTACGTCAACATCAAGTACGTCAACAACAAGTACGTCAACATCAAGTACGTCAACAACAAGTACGTCAACATCAAGTACGTCAACAACAAGTACGTCAACAACAAGTACGTCAACATCAAGTACGTCAACATCAAGTACGTCAACAACAAGTACGTCAATACCAAGTGCGTCAACAACAAGTACGTCAATATCAAGTACGTCAGCATCAAGTGCGTCAACATCAAGTACGTCAACATCAAGTACGTCAACAACAAGTACGTCAACATCAAGTACGTCAATATCAAGTACGTCAACATCAAGTACGTCAACATCAAGTACGTCAACAACAAGTACGTCAACAAGTACGTCAACATCAAGTACGTCAACATCAAGTACGTCAATATCAAGTACGTCAACAACAAGTACGTCAACAACAAGTACGTCAACATCAAGTACGTCAATATCAAGTACGTCAACAACAAGTACGTCAACATCAAGTACGTCAACATCAAGTACGTCAATATCAAGTACGTCAACAACAAGTACGTCAACAAGTACGTCAGCATCAAGTACGTCAACATCAAGTACGTCAACATCAAGTACGTCAACATCAAGTACGTCAACAACAAGCACGTCAACAACAAGTACGTCAACAACAAGTACGTCAACAAGTACGTCAACATCAAGTGCGTCAACAACAAGTGCGTCAACAACAAGTACGTCAACATCAAGTACGTCAACAACAAGTACGTCAACAAGTACGTCAACATCAAGTGCGTCAACAACAAGTACGTCAACATCAAGTGCGTCAACAACAAGTACGTCAACATCAAGTACGTCAACATCAAGTACGTCAACATCAAGTACGTCAACATCAAGTACGTCAACAACAAGTACGTCAACATCAAGTACGTCAACATCAAGTACGTCAACATCAAGTACGTCAACATCAAGTACGTCAACAACAAGTACGTCAACATCAAGTACGTCAACATCAAGTACGTCAACATCAAGTACGTCAGTATCAAGTACGTCAACATCAAGTACGTCAACAACAAGTACGTCAACATCAAGTACGTCAACATCAAGTACGTCAACATCAAGTACGTCAACAACAAGTACGTCAACATCAAGTACGTCAACAAGTACGTCAACATCAAGTGCGTCAACAACAAGTGCGTCAACAACAAGTGCGTCAACAACAAGTACGTCAACATCAAGTACGTCAACAAGTACGTCAACATCAAGTACGTCAACAACAAGTACGTCAACATCAAGTACGTCAACAACAAGTACGTCAACATCAAGTACGTCAACAAGTACGTCAACATCAAGTACGTCAACAAGTACGTCAACATCAAGTACGTCAACATCAAGTACGTCAACAAGTACGTCAACAACAAGTGCGTCAACATCAAGTGCGTCAACAACAAGTACGACAACAACAAGTACGTCAACAACAAGTACGTCAACATCAAGTACGTCAACATCAAGTACGTCAACATCAAGTACGTCAACAAGTGCGTCAACAGCAAGTGTGTCAACATCAAGTGCGTCAACAAGTACGTCAACAACAAGTACGTCAACAACAAGTACGTCAACATCAAGTACGTCAACAACAAGTACGTCAACAACAAGTACGTCAACATCAAGTACGTCAACATCAAGTACGTCAACAAGTACGTCAACATCAAGTGCGTCAACAACTAGTACGTCAACAACAAGTGCGTCAACAACAAGTGCGTCAACATCAAGTGCGTCAACAACAAGTACGTCAACAAGTACGTCAACAACAAGTACGTCAACAACAAGTACGTCAACATCAAGTACGTCAACAACAAGTACGTCAACAACAAGTACGTCAACATCAAGTACGTCAACATCAAGTACGTCAACAAGTACGTCAACATCAAGTGCGTCAACAACAAGTACGTCAACATCAAGTACGTCAACAACAAGTACGTCAACCAGTACGTCAACATCAAGTACGTCAACAACAAGTACGTCAACAACAAGTACGTCAACAACAAGTACGTCAACAACAAGTACGTCAACAACAAGTACGTCAACATCAAGTACGTTAACAACAAGTGCGTCAACATCAAGTGCGTCAACAACAAGTACGTCAAAAACAAGTACGTCAACAACAAGTACGTCAACAAGTACGTCAACAACAAGTACGTCAACAACAAGTACGTCAACATCAAGTACGTCAACAACAAGTACGTCAACATCAAGTACGTCAACAACATGTACGTCAACATCAAGTACGTCAACATCAAGTACGTCAACATCAAGTGCGTCAACAACAAGTACGTCAACAAAAAGTACGTCAACAACAAGTACGTCAACAACAAGTACGTCAACATCAAGTACATCAACATCAAGTACGTCAACAAAAAGTACGTCAACATCAAGTACGTCATCAAATACGTCAACATCAAGTACATCAACAAGTATGTCAACAACAAGCACGTCAACAAAAAGTACGTCAACAACAGGTACGTCAACAACAAGCACGTCAACAAAAAAGTACGTCAACAACAAGTACATCAACAAAAAGTACATCAACAACAAGTACGTCAACATCAAGTACGTCAACAACAAGTACGTCAACATCAAGTACGTCAACAACAAGTACGTCAACATCAAGTACGTCAACAACAAGTACGTCAACAACAAGTACGTCAACAACAAGTACGTCAACAACAAGTACGTCAACATCAAGTACGTCAACATCAAGTACGTCAACAAAAAGTACGTCAACATCAAGTACGTCAACAACAAGTACGTCAACAAGTACGTCAACATCAAGTACGTCAACAACAAGTACGTCAACATCAAGTACGTCAACAACAAGTTCGTCAACAACAAGTACGTCAACAACAAGTACGTCAACAACAAGTACGTCAACATCAAGTACGTCAACATCAAGTACGTCAACAAAAAGTACGTCAACATCAAGTACGTCAACAACAAGTACGTCAACATCAAGTACGTCAACATCAAGTACGTCAACAAAAAGTACGTCAACAAAAAGTACGTCAACATCAAGTACGTCAACAAGTACGTCAACATCAAGTACGTCAACAACAAGTACGTCAAGAAGTACGTGAACAGCAAGTACGTCAACAAGTACGTCAACAACAAGTGCGTCAACAGCAAGTACGTCAACATCAAGTACGTCAACAAAAAGTACGTCAACATCAAGTACGTCAACAACAAGTACGTCAACCAGTACGTCAACATCAAGTACGTCAACAACAAGTACGTCAACAACAAGTACGTCAAGAAGTACGTCAACAACAAGTGCGTCAACAAGTACGTCAACAACACGCACGTCAACAAGTACGTCAACAAGTACGTCAACAAGTACATCAACAAGTACGTCAACAAGTACGTCAACAACACGCACGTCAACAAGTACATCAACAAGTACGTCAACAAGTACGTCAACAAGTACATCAACAAGTACGTCAACAAGTACGTCAACAAGTACGTCAACAAGTACGTCAACAAGTACATCAACAAGTACGTCAACAAGTACGTCAACAACACGCACGTCAACAAGTACATCAACAAGTACGTCAACAAGTACGTCAACAAGTACATCAACAAGTACGTCAACAAGTACGTCAACAAGTACGTCAACAAGTACGTCAACAAGTACGTAGTCAACAAGTTCGTCAACAACACGCACGTCAACAAGTTCGTCAACAACAAGTACGTCAACAAGTACGTCAACAAGTACGTCAACAAGTACGTCAACGTCAAGTACGTCAACGTCAAGTACTCAGACACTCCAGTCTCTCATTCTCAGATTTTCATTTCGTGTTATTGACTTCCAGTCCCGATGATGTGTTGCTAATTCCTCTTTCTCGATGCTTTATCCACCGTCCCTTTAACCCTAACACATTATCCATTCTCTATCCACCGTTTCCTTCCTCTCTTCTCTACTCCCACCATCCGCTTGGGCTGGAGCGACGGTCTCGCTTCATGCTGGTCGGCGTTCAATCCCCAACCGTCCACAAGTGGTTGGGGCACCATTCCTTTCCCCCCGTCCCATCCCAAATCCTTATCCTGACCCCTTCCCAGTGCTATATAGTCGTGATGGATTGGTGCTTTCCCCTGATTGTTCATTTCCCGTCTAGCCCTTTCAATCCCTCGTCCATCAACTTCAGTTGCCCAACCGTCCATTCTCTTTTATCCAGTTCCCTTCAATTTCTATCTATTTCCATCTATCTGATGGTCAAATAGTCTATCCAATCGCTGCCTAGTTCCATCCATTCCTTCTAATCCTCCCTATTCAACACTCCAGTCTTCAAAACTCATCATGGATGAGTCGCTAATCATCCATACCCATCTTCCTCAGTCTTCGAATCATCTAAATCGTGATATTTTTATATATTTGCGATTGTGTTTTTTTTTTAACAAACATAAAGGAATTGTGTTTGTGTTAAAGTGTGTGTGTGTACTCACCTAATTGTACTCACCTAGTTGTGGTTGCGGGGGTTGAGCTCTGGCTCTTTGGTCCCGCCTCTCAACCGTCAATCAACTGGTGTACAGATTTCTGATCCTAAAGGAATTGCGTGTGTGTGTGTGCGTGTGGGCGAGTCCACAGTACAAACCAGAGAAGTAATCCTGGCTGAGAGGGATCAAGTGTTGTTGGGGGGGGGGAGCTGAACGGTAAGTCGTTCTCAAGTATTGGAGAAGTAACTCCATAGTTCAAGGAGGAGATCCAAGCCTGTTGTACACCTGTTGTTCTGATGAACTGTGGGCGTCTTGCTGTGTGTGTGTGTGTGTGTGTGTGTGTGTGTGTGTGTGTGTGTGTGTGTGTGTGTGTGTGTGTGTGTGGTGCTTGCGGGGGTTGAGCTCTGGCTTTTTGGTCCCGCCTCTCAACTGTCAATCAACTGGTGTACAGGTTCCTGAGCCTATTGGGCTCTATCATATCTACATTTGAAACTGTGTATGGAGTCAGCCTGTGTGTGTGTGTGTGTGTGTGTGTGTGTGTGTGTGTGTGTGTTGGTGTCTTCCGGGTAATTTTGTTTAGAACATTTCTACGTTCACTTGAATACCCAGAGAGAGAGGAGTTAAGGTCTCATAGAGAGAAAACCCTCGCTTGACATAGAAATAAATACAGTAAATCGAAAGATAACTAGAGAAAGATATGGAGAGACGATAGACAGAGAGACAGATATAAATGTCTACCATTCATCACTTGTAAGCTAACAAGCTAAATAGCTATCAATACAGAATTCTTTGACAATCATATATGGTACAGGATGAATCACGTGTGTGCCAGAGCCTTCATATGCTCGCTTGACTGGCTGTCACGTGTTGAGAGAACACGTGTGAGTGAGCTTGGTAATGGGTGATACCTGATGGTGTTGTTAGAAACGAGTGGCCAAATTCACGAAGCAGTTACGCAAGCACTTACGAACCTGGGTCCCGATTCACGAAGCAGTTACGCAAGCACTTACGAACCTGGGGCCAGATTCACGAAGGAGTTATGCAAGCACTTACGAACCTTGGGCCAGATTCACGAAGCAGTTATGCAAGCACTTACGAACCAGGGGCCAGATTCATGAAGCAGTTACGCAAGCACTTACGAACCTGGGGTCAGATTCACGAAGCAGTTACGCAAGCACTTACGAACCTGGGACCAGATTCACGAAGCAGTTACGCAAGCACTTACGAACCTGGTTCCAGATTCACGAAGCAGTTACGCAAGCACTTACGAACCATGGACCAGATTCACGAAGCAGTTACGCAAGCACTTACAAACGTGTACATCTTTCCTCAATCTTTAGACGGCTTTGGTTACATTTATTAAACAGTTTACAAGCATGAAAACTTGCCAATCAACTTGTGTTATTGTTATAAACAGCCTCCTGGTGCTCTGGAGCTCATTAACTTTTAATAATGTAAACAAAGCGCCAAAGATTGAGGAAAAGATGACAGGTTCGTAAGTGCTTGCGTAAACTGCTTCGTGAATCTGGCCCCTTGGTTTGTAAGTGCTGAGTAACTGCTTCGTGAATCTGGCCCCGGTTCGTAAGTGCTTGCGTAACTGCTTCGTGAATCTGGCCCCAGGTTCGTAGTGCTTGCGTAACTGCTTCGTGAATCTGGCCCCAGGTTCGTAGTGCTTGCGTAACTGCTTGTGAATCTGGCCCACAGGTTCGTAAGTGCTTGCGTAACTCCTTCGTGAATCTGGCCCGAGGCATTCAACACGAAATTGTTGATGGCTGAGCGTCTTGAGTTGTGGCTGTTGCTGTCTCGTGTTACTCTATTATTACTCGCTTTCTTATAAAGAAGAGAATAAAAACGTAAGAAAATATGAGGGCGGAAGTGGTAAGGCCACGACGTCTCGGCCCTAGATGGGCGCTGCCAGAGCTCCACAGACACACATATATTACATTCACAAGACGTAATTTTCCGGTCAGGGGCTACGGTACCTCTGGCCAACGAGCCGAAACCGGTTCCGAAACCTTTAAAACCCCCCAGATTCTGACCATTGGGCTTCCTTGATCCTTGTAGACACGCTGAACCCTCCCAATGGACGCCTTTAATGTCCTCAGATCCCCTTCAGACTGATCCTCAAACCTGCCCAGACACCTTTAAGGCCTGCTAGATCGGTTCTGATACCCTTTGGAGCACGGGGTGAACTTTCACATATATCTTGGCTCGCTCGCTTTCTCTCCTCTCTCTCTGGTCTCTCTCTCTCTCTGTTTCTGTCTGTTTCTCTCTGTCTCTCTCTCTGTTCTGTCTGTCTCCTCTGTCTCTCTCTCTCTGTCTCTCTATCTCTCTCTCTCTCTCTCCTTAACTCTCTATGTCCTCCTCTGTCTCCTCTGTCTCTCTATTCTGTCTCTCTCTCTCGTCTCCTCTCTCTGTCTGGTTCTCTCTGTCTCTCTCTCTGTCTCTCATCTCTGTCTCTCTCTCTATCTCTCTCTCTCTCTCTCTCTGCTCTCTCTGGTCTCTCTCTCTCTCCTATCTCTCTCTCTGTCTCTCTCTCTCTCTCTCTCTCTCTCTCTATCTCTCTCTCCTATTCTCCTCTCTGTCTCTCTCTCTCTCTCTCTCTCTGTCTCTCTCTTATTTTTTCTCTATCTCTCTCTCGTCTCCTCTGTCCTCTCTCTCTCCTCTGTCTCTCCTCTCTCTCTCTCTCTCTCTCGTCCTCTCATCTCGCTATCTCTCTCTGTCACTCTCCTCTCTTTCTCCTACATAAGTTTCAATCTCTGTCTCTCTCTCGTCCCTAAC
>WNGS01009822.1:0-11014 GCA_020271785.1 Procambarus virginalis | reverse complement strand
TTATCATATATGAAGTTAAAGAGTGTGTTGACTTGTTCTTTTGACCACACGGCTCAAAAATTGGCCATTGGAGGCTTGGGTGGTTGCAAGACAGACAGACGAACAGCACAAAGGGGATGGCCAGACCACACACTAGAAGGTGAAGGGACGACGACGTTTCGGTCCGTCCTGGACCATTCTCAAGTCGATTGTGTGACTTGACAACACACAATCGACTTGAGAATGGTCCAGGACGGACCGAAACGTCGTCGTCTCTTCACCTTCTAGTGTGTGGTCTGGTCAACATACTTTAGCCACGTTATTGTGACTCATCGCCTGCAAAGGGGGTGAACACCACACTGGGAAACTCCCAATGTGGAAGTCCCCAAGAGCTATGAACAAAGGTTCACCTTGAACCCCAAGCAATGGTACGCTTATCCAATGGTAACTAGTGGCAAGCCTTACGTGAAGGCTAACAAATATAACCCCAAATGTATTCCATGTTGTATGAAATATACTCTAGAGTGTATATTTTCTAATGTTTCTAGTCAGAAACACTAGAAAAATAAAAAATTGGAATTTTCGTTTCGTTTTAAATGTAAATATAATAAAAGTTTTGACAATGAGTCATCGCATTACTCTAAGAACGTTCGGAAGGCGGGGCCCAGGAGCCTAGCCCGACCCTGCAAGTCGAGATAGCTGTGTCTACCGGCCAACCGTGCCCTCAGCTGCTCAGCTGGATAGCCAGTGATAGCCACAGCGGATAGATCAATTATACCACCAAAATATCATTAAGGAATTATGTCACTGGTATAGCAAAAGTTAATAAAGATAACCCACAACTTAAAGCTTGGGATTCGAACCTGCCCCAAACAAGGGCACATCTAAACTACCACATGTCTTCCTAAAAGGCTGACGAGCAGCCCCAAATCCGCCCTTATTGATGGCAATCAGTATCCAATCCGTCCTCCTAAGGTTTTCCCAACGTCAAGAAAACGGTCAGTTTAAAGTAGTCTCTCCTAACCTACCAGAGGACCCAAAACAGAAAACGGGACAGTACGTCACTTTCGCCAGCCGCTTCCATTTTCTAGTACGACAATGTTAGGTCTTATGGAACGCATACGTGCGAAAAGCGACGTTCTTTGTAAGAAGGCAGATTGGACTATTATCAAACACAACCTCACCATCATCACCGCATTTTCACAAGCATCTTTGAGGGTCACTCACAATCCTCACAAGCCTTCCCTCACTGTTGGACGGTTACCTCACTATATTCCATGGCTCTGGGGCCAGATTCACGAAGCAGTTACGCAAGCACTTACGAACCTGGGGCCAGATTCACGAAGCAGTTACGCAAGCACTTACGAACCTGGGGCCAGATTCACGAAGCAGTTACGCAAGCACTTACGAACCTGGGGCCAGATTCACGAAGCAGTTACGCAAGCACTTACGAACCAGGGGCCAGATTCACGAAGCAGTTACTCTAGCACTTACGAACCTGGGGCCAGATTCACGAAGCAGTTACGCAAGCACTTACGAACCTGGGGCCAGATTCACGAAGCAGTTACGCAAGCACTTACGAACCAGGGGCCAGATTCAACGAAGCAGTTACTCTAGCACTTACGAACCTGGGGCCAGATTCACGAAGCAGTTACGCAAGCAATTACGAACCTGTCCATCTTTTCTCAATCTTTGGCGGCTTTGTTTACAATTATTAAACAGTTAATGAGCTCCGAAGCACCAGGAGGCTGTTTATAACAATAACAACAGTTGATTGGCAAGTTTTCATGCTTGTAAACTGTTTAATAAATGTAACCAAAGCCGGCAAAGATTGAGGAAAGATGTACACGTTCGTAAGTGCTTGCGTAACTGCTTCGTGAATCTGGCCCATGGCTTACAGTATAACTTTTTAGGACCAAAGATCACATTCACTACCAAAATAAATCTACCATTTACGGGTTATTCATGCCCATGCCACCTCTTGTAGTGGCTTAATCTTCACCAATCATAAGTGTTCTTCCCTTGCCACAACTGCCCTGCTAATAAAGTATCTAATAAAGTAATCAGTGGTACCTACTTAACAGCACCAAAAGTATTCAGGATGGTTATATATATTGTGACTCTACTTGTCTGCACTTATAACAAGAATTATGTATCTAAGTTAACATGTAGTTCCCTTTGTGTTCAAGGTAGACAGACAGATATAACAAGTTTAACCTCGGTTATTCCCCCTCCTCTATGACTCTGTCAGATTAGAGCAGCTCTAAAGCTCTAGCGGCTCTAGGGTCAAGGTGAAGAGCACCATTAAATAATTTACCTCTTTGCTTTATGATACTAAAGCTAGTCATAATTCTAAAGCCCAGGCAATATTAATATCAAATATTCACTTTATTTTTTCACTTTTTTATCAACTATTCACTTTATGGTTGTAATGGTGTAAAGCTGCTTTAATGTTTCGTGGGGTTGTAAAGCTGGTGCTCTAGTGTTTCGTGTGGTTGTAAAGCTGCTGCTCTAGTGTTTCGTGTGGTTGTAAAGCTTCTGCTCTAGTGTTTCGTGTGGTTGAGAAGCTGCTGCTCTAGTGTTTCGTGGGGTTGTAAAGCTGCTGCTCTAGTGTTTCGTGTGGTTGTAAAGCTTCTGCTCTAGTGTTTCGTGGGGTTGTAAAGCTGCTGCTCTAGTGTTTCGTGGGGTTGTAAAGCTGCTGCTCTTGTGTTTCGTGTGGTTGAGAAGCTGCTGCTCTAGTGTTTCGTGGGGTTGTAAAGCTGCTGCTCTAGTGTTTCGTGTGGTTGTAAAGCTGCTGCTCTAGTGTTTCGTGGGGTTCTAAAGCTGCTGCTCTAGTGTTTCGTGGGGTTGTAAAGCTGCTGCTCTAGTGTTTCGTGGGGTTGTAAAGCTGCTGCTCTTGTGTTTCGTGGGGTTGTAAAGCTGGTGCTCTAGTGTTTCGTGGGGTTGTAAAGCTGGTGCTCTTGTGTTTCGTGGGGTTGTAAAGCTGCTGCTCTAGTGTTTCGTGGGGTTGTAAAGCTGGTGCTCTAGTGTTTCGTGGGGTTGTAAAGCTGCTGCTCTAGTGTTTCGTGGGGTTGTAAAGCTGCTGCTCTTGTGTTTCGTGGGGTTGTAAAGCTGCTGCTCTAGTGTTTCGTGGGGTTGTAAAGCTGCTGCTCTTGTGTTTCGTGGGGTTGTAAAGCTGGTGCTCTAGTGTTTCGTGGGGTTGTAAAGCTGCTGCTCTAGTGTTTCGTGGGGTTGTAAAGCTGCTGCTCTAGTGTTTCGTGGGGTTGTAAAGCTGCTGCTCTAGTGTTTCGTGTGGTTGTAAAGCTGCTGCTCTAGTGTTTCGTGTGGTTGTAAAGCTGCTGCTCTAGTGTTTCGTGGGGTTGTAAAGCTGCTGCTCTAGTGTTTCGTGTGGTTGAGAAGCTGCTGCTCTAGTGTTTCGTGGGGTTGTAAAGCTGCTGCTTTAATGTTTCGTGTGGTTGTAAAGCTGCTGCTTTAATGTTTCGTGTGGTTGTAAAGCTGCTTTATTTTTCTAAATTCAACTAAAATGTCAACATTTATGTTATTAAAACATAACCGCAATTTTTTTACTTTACTTGTCACTTCTTGGACAATAAATGCTGGCAAGCATTTTGTTATATTCAAATTCCGCGCCAGTTGGAACATAACCAATCACAAGCGAGTAGGCCTCTGACGTCATGCCAGACAGAGGAGCATCAACCATGCTTGCAGTAGTCAGTTATCTCCACAGACCCAGAGTAGTAGGACCTCGGCTGGCCAGATATATATATCCGTTTGTCTCAGCTAATAAATCTACAAGCGACTACGGTGTATAATATTCAATCCCCCCACAACCCTGGAAACAAACCGAAACTGTCTCTATTTTTCCGCTTGTCACAACTGTGATAAAGTTGTTACATCTTGGCTTAACGTGTTTATGACGTATTAGAACGTTGTTACAACTTGCTATATTGGTTGTTGTAACTGGTTAGGAGGTATTAAAATTGTTCGAACGTTGTACCAACGTCGTAGTTTCGGTGTGTGTTGGCGGGAAGGCAACGAATAATTTGACAGATCTGTCTTTGACAGCGTTGGCATCCGAATAACACAAGAGTTTAAGGAAGGGTCCAAACAGACAAAGAGCAGGTGTAACACCAAGGGAAAAATAGACCAGTAAAAGAACGAAAGAGACTAAGAGGATTACCAGAGAGCCAATTTGCCAATTTAATCCAATTTAAAACGGCATTGGAAATACAGCAACAACTCAAGAAAAACAACGGTAAAGCCACGTGCGATGTAACAGTGAGCCGTGAGACAGTGAACAGTGAGCAGACTGGGGTATTTTTCACTGTCAGAAAGCCTTCGACACAGAACCCCGCAGCAGACTAGATAATACCCAACATGGAGAATGAAGCAGGAATGTCCTTCGACACAGTACCCTACAGCAGACTAATACCCAACATGGAGAATGAAGCAGGAATGTCCTTCGACACAGTACCCTACAGCAGACTAATACCCAACATGGAGAATGAAGCAGGAATGTCATTCGACACAGTACCCTACAGCAGACTAATACCCAACATGGAGAATGAAGCAGGAATGCCCTTAGACACAGTACCCTACAGCAGACTAATACCCAACATGGAGAAGGAAGCAGGAGTGAGAGCAGACTCCCGCAGAAGAAAGGAACCTCTCTGCCACAAAATACACTGCTGTATACATAATACAACAGATACATTACCACAAGCTTTACAGGGACCGCTGAGAGCTACGAGAACCTCCCGCTTTACAACATCTTACGAACTAGAGTGATGAATATGATGACTAATTACTGATAATTATATTACGAAGTTTACAATAGGATTACGTGAAGTAACATATACTCTTGTAATAGGATTACAAGAGTATAAAAATAGGATTACAAAAGTATAGGAATAGGATTACGTCTCGAATATAAGAAAAGGATTACTCACGAATATAAGAAAAGAATTACATCACGAATATAAGAAAAGAATTACATCACGAATATAAGAAAAGGATTACGTCACGAATATAAGAAAGGATTACGTCACGAATATAAGAAAAGGATTACTCACGAATATAAAAGGATTACGTCACGAATTTAAGAAAAGGATTACTCACGAATATAAGAAAGGATTACGTCACGAATATAAGAAAAGGATTACTCACGAATATAAGAAAAGGATTACGTCACGAATTTAAGAAAAGGATTACTCACGAATATAAGAAAAGGATTACATCACGAATATAAGAAAAGGATTACGTCACGAATATAAGAAAAGGATTACTCACGAATATAAGAAAAAGGATTACTCACGAATATAAGAAAAGGATTACATCACGAATATAAGAAAAGGATTACTCACGAATATAAGAAAAGGATTACGTCACGAATATAAGAAAAGGATTACGTCACGAATATAAGAAAAGGATTACGTCACGAATATAAGAAAAGGATTACGTCACGAATATAAGAAAAGGATTACTCACGAATTTAAGAAAAGGATTACGAATATAAGAAAAGGATTACTCACGAATATAAGAATTAGGATTACATGACGTCTGAATAAATTCAGATAAAGGAAACAGGGCTGTGAGGGGCAACCGAGGTTATTAAACCATTAATAAACCATTAAACCATTATTAAACCTGTCTTAAGTAGTGAAACAAAAGTAAACTCAATTAGTAACGGGATTTTTAAGATAATTTACATTCCATTCCAAGAAGATCACGATTCACCTCGACAAACACTTGATCAAACAGTCTCTGAAGTCCGCCCTTCTGCATGGAGAGAATCCTCAGCTTGGGAATCACTCACCATCTCACAGTGTCAAATCAACACAATAGGAGTTTGTTATATAAATCAAAATCAAAATCAATAAACGGATCCTGCCATACAAATCAGTTCACATTTTAGAAGACGGGCAATAGCTATTTAAATATTCAAAGTTATCACGTTAATTCTCTCTCTCTGGTTGTAAAGCTGCTGCTTTAATGTTTTGTGTGGTTGTAAAGCTGCTTTAGTGTTTTGTGTGGTTGTAAAGCTGCTTTATTGTTTTGTGTGGTTGTAAAGCTGCTTTATTGTTTTGTGTGGTTGTAAAGCTGCTTTAATGTTTTGTGTGGTTGTAAAGCTGCTTTAATGTTTCGTGTGGTTGTAATGCTGCTGCTCTAGTGTTTCGTGTGGTTGTAAAGCTGCTTTAATGTTTCGTGTGGTTGTAAAGCTGCTTTAATGTTTCGTGTGGTTGTAAAGCTGCTTTAATGTTTCGTATGGTTGTAAAGCTGCTGCTCTAGTGTTTTGTGTGGTTGTAAAGCTGCTTTAGTGTTTTGTGTGGTTGTAAAGCTGCTTTATTGTTTTGTGTGGTTGTAAAGCTGCTTTAGTGTTTCGTATGGTTGTAAAGCTGCTGCTCTAGTGTTTCGTGTGGTTGTAAAGCTGCTTTAGTGTTTCGTGTGGTTGTAAAGCTGCTGCTCTAGTGTTTCGTGTGGTTGTAAAGCTGCTTTAGTGTTTCGTGTGGTTGTAAAGCTGCTTTAGTGTTTCGTGTGATTGTAAAGCTGCTTTAATGTTTCGTGTGGTTGTAAAGCTGGTTTAATGTTTCGTATGGTTGTAAAGCTGCTTTAGTGTTTTGTATGGTTGTAAAGCTGCTTTAATGTTTCGTGTGGTTGTAAAGCTGCTTTAGTGTTTTGTATGGTTGTAAAGCTGCTTTAGTGTTTCATATGGTTGTAAAGCTGCTTTAGTGTTTCATATGGTTGTAAAGCTGCTGCACTAGTGTTTCGTGTGGTTGTAAAGCTGCTTTAGTGTTTTGTGTGGTTGTAAAGCTGCTGCACTAGTGTTTCGTGTGGTTGTAAAGCTGCTGCTCTAGTGTTTCGTATGGTTGTAAAGCTGCTTTATTGTTTCGTGTGGTTGTAAAGCTTCTGCTCTAGTGTTTCGTGTGGTTGTAAAGCTGCTCTAGTGTTTCGTGTGGTTGTAAAGCTACTTTATTGTTTTGTGTGGTTGTAAAGCTGCTGCACTAGTGTTTCGTGTGGTTGTAAAGCTGCTGTATTGTTTTGTGTGGTTGTAAAGCTGCTTTATTGTTTCGTGTGGTTGTAAAGCTGCTGCTCTAATGTTCGTATGGTTGTAAAGCTGCTGCTCTAATGTTTCGTATGGTTGTAAAGCTGCTTTATTGTTTCGTGTGGTTGTAAAGCTGCTGCTCTAGTGTTTCGTATGGTTGTAAAGCTGCCTTAATGTTTTGTATGGTTGTAAAGCTGCCTTAATGTTTTGTATGGTTGTAAAGCTGGTTTAATGTTTCGTATGTTTGTAAAGCTGGTTTAATGTTTCGTATGTTTGTAAAGCTGATCTAGTGTTTCGTGTGGTTGTAAAGCTGCTTTAATGTTTCGTGTGATTGTAAAGTTGCTTTAATGTTTCGTATGTTTGTAAAGCTGCTTTAGTGTTTCGTGTGGTTGTAAAGCTGGTTTAATGTTTCGTATGTTTGTAAATCAATAAGTAACCCACATTTATCACTTAAAGATAGTGAATGCTTTAATCAGGACGGATTCAGTTCTAAAACATTTATTTTATTTCACCCTGATGTGCCTGTTCACCTAGCAGTAAATAGGTACCTGGGAGTTAGACAGCTGCTACGGGCTGCTTCCTGGGGGTGTGTAACAAAAAAGCATGCCTGGTCGAGGACCGGGCCGCGGGGACGCTAAGCCCCGAAATCATCTCAAGATAACCTCAAAATAACCTCAAGATAACCTTTCTTTGTCTTTGTCTCGTTGTTGGAACTCGTGACCAACTCGTCCCTGTGTTGTATCGTTACCCAACTCAGAGGAGACTCGTCCAGTTTGGTAATTAGATAATGAATTACTTTGGAATAACTTAACCTCGTTTTATTGTTGAGAACTCCAAGGTTTTGTCAGTACAGTGTTGTGTGGTGGGTCAGCTGATGGGTGCGTTGTAGGGGTGATGGGTGCGTTCTGGCGGTGATGGGTGCGTTGTGGCGGTGACGGGTGCGTTGTAGCGGTGATGGGTGCGTTGTAGGGGTGATGGGTACGTTGTAGCGGTGATGGGTGCGTTGTAGCGGTGATGGGTGCGTTGTAGCGGTCATGGGTGCGTTGTAGGGGTGATGGTGCGTTGTAGGGTGATGGGTGCGTTCTAGCGGTGATGGGTGCGTTGTAGCGGTGATGGGTGCGTTGTAGGGGTGATGGGTGCGTTCTAGCGGTGATGGGTGCGTTCTGGCGGTGATGGGTGCGTTGTAGGGGTGATGGGTGCGTTGTAGGGGTGATGGTGCGTTCTAGCGGTGATGGGTGCGTTGTAGGGGTGACGGGTGCGTTGTAGGGTTGATGGGTGCGTTCTGGCGGTGATGGGTGCGTTGTAGGGGTGATGGGTGCGTTCTGGCGGTGATGGGTGCGTTCTAGGGTTGATGGGTGCGTTGTAGGGGTGATGGGTGCGTTCTGGCGGTGATGGGTGCGTTCTAGGGTTGATGGGTGCGTTGTAGGGGTGATGGGTGCGTTCTGGCGGTGATGGGTGCGTTCTAGGGTTGATGGGTGCGTTGTAGGGGTGATGGGTGCGTTCTGGCGGTGATGGGTGCGTTCTGGCGGTGATGGGTGCGTTGTAGCGGTGATGGGTGCGTTCTAGGGGTGATGGGTGCGTTGTAGGGGTGATGGGTGTGTTCTAGGGGTGATGGGTGCGTTCTAGGGGTGATGGGTGCGTTCTAGGGTGATGGGTGCGTTGTAGGGGTGATGGGTGCGTTCTGGCGGTGATGGGTGCGTTCTGGCGGTGATGGGTGCGTTGTAGCGGAGATGGGTGCGTTCTAGCGGTGATGGGTGCGTTCTGGCGGTGATGGGTGCGTTCTAGCGGTGATGGGTGCGTTGTAGGGGTGATGGGTGCGTTCTGGCGGTGATGGGTGCGTTGTAGCGGTGATGGTGCGTTCTAGCGGTGATGGTGCGTTCTGGCGGTGATGGGTGCGTTCTGGCGGTGATGGTGGTTCTGGGGGTGATGGGTGCGTTCTGGCGGTGATGGGTGGGTTCTGGCGGTGATGGGTGCGTTCTAGTGGTGATGGGTGCGTTCTGGCGGTGATGGGTGCGTTCTGGCGGTGATGGGTGCGTTCTGGCGGTGATGGGTGCGTTCTAGCGGTGATGGGTGCGTTCTAGCGGTGATGGGTGCGTTCTGGCGGTGATGGGTGCGTTCTGGCGGTGATGGGTGCGTTCTGGCGGTGATGGGTGCGTTCTAGCGGTGATGGGTGCGTTCTGGCAGTGATGGGTGCGTTCTGGCGGTGATGGGTGCGTTCTGGCGGTGATGGGTGCGTTCTGGCGGTGATGGGTGCGTTCTAGCGGTGATGGGTGCGTTCTGGCGGTGATGGGTGCGTTCTAGCGGTGATGGGTGCGTTCTAGCGGTGATGGGTGCTTTCTAGCGGTGATGGGTGCGTTCTAGGGGTGATGGGTGCGTTCTAGCGGTGATGGGTGCGTTCTAGGGGTGATGGGTGCGTTCTAGGGGTGATGGGTGTGTTCTAGGGGTGATGGGTGCGTTCTGGCGGTGATGGGTGCGTTGTAGCGGTGACGGGTGCGTTGTAGGGGTGATTGGTGCGTTCTAGGGGTGATGGTGCGTTCTGGGGGTGATGGGTGCGTTCTAGCGGTGATGGGTGCGTTCTAGCGGTGATGGGTGCGTTCTAGGGGTGATGGGTGCGTTCTAGCGGTGATGGGTGCGTTCTGGGGGTGATGGGTGCGTTCTGGCGGTGATGGGTGCGTTCTAGGGGTGATGGGTGCGTTCTAGCGGTGATGGGTGCGTTGTAGCGGTGACGGGTGCGTTCTAGCGGTGATGGGTGCGTTCTAGGGGTGATGGGTGCGTTCTGGGGGTGATGGGTGCGTTCTAGCGGTTATGGGTGCGTTCTAGCGGTGATGGGTGCGTTCTGGGGGTGATGGGTGCGTTCTGGCGGTGATGGGTGCGTTCTAGCGGTGATGGGTGCGTTCTGGGGGTGATGGGTGCATTCTGGCGGTGATGGGTGCGTTGTAGCGGTGATGGGTGCGTTGTAGCGGTGACGGGTGCGTTCTAGCGGTGATGGGTGCGTTCTAGGGTGATGGTGCGTTCTAGCGGTGATGGGTGCGTTCTAGCGGTGATGGGTGCGTTCTGGCGGTGATGGGTGCGTTGTAGCGGTGATGGGTGCGTTCTAGCGGTGATGGGTGCGTTCTGGGGGTGATGGTTGCGTTCTGGCGGTGATGGGTAAGTTCTGGGGGTGATGGGTGCGTTCTAGCGGTGATGGGTGCGTTCTAGCGGTGATGGGTGCGTTCTAGCGGTGATAGGTGCGTTCTAGCGGTGATGGGTGCGTTCTAGCGGTGATGGGTGCGTTCTAGCGGTGATGGGTGCGTTCTGGCGGTGATGGGTGCGTTCTAGCGGTGATGGGTGCGTTCTAGCGGTGATGGGTGCGTTCTAACGGTGATGGGTGCGTTCTAGCGGTGATGGGTGCGTTCTAGCGGTGATGGGTGCGTTGTAGGGGTGATGGTGCGTTCTAGCGGTGATGGGTGCGTTCTAGCGGTGATGGGTGCGTTCTAGCGGTGATGGGTGCGTTCTAGCGGTGATGGTGCGTTGTAGCGGTGATGGTGCGTTCTAGCGGTGATGGGTGCGTTCTAGCGGTGACGGGTGCGTTCTAGCGGTGATGGTGCGTTCTAGCGGTGATCGCTGCGTTCTAGCGGTGATGGGTGCGTTCTAGCGTGATCGCTGCGTTCTAGCGGCGTGAACTAATTTGCAACGAAGTGTGTTGAGCATTTTTGCATTGCTCAATGCTGCCGTTCATCATACATTGCTGTCAAATTCTGGGTATAATGATTATAGTGTAGTTACTAACTCCAGTACGAGAGAATTATCTCCGTCGGTATGTTTCATTTTGGTGTTACCCTTAAGGCCTACCAACCCCTTTTGAGGGTAATTAAGGCCTGCCAACCCCCTTTGAGGGTTATTAAGGCCTACCAACCCCCTTTGAGGGTTATTAAGGCCTACCAACCCCCTTTGAGGGTTATTAAGGCCTACCACCCCCTTTGGGTAATTAAGGCCTACCAACCCTTTGAGGGT
>WNGS01009821.1:43236-53288 GCA_020271785.1 Procambarus virginalis | reverse complement strand
AATATAGTGTTTGCTGGATTGTTTAATATAGTGTTTGCTGGATTGTTTAAGGTCGTGTTTGCTGGATTGTTTAATATAGTGTTTGCTGGATTGTTTAAGGTCGTGTTTGCTGATTGTTTAATATAGTGTTTGCTGGATTGTTAATATAGTGTTTGCTGGATGTGTTAATATAGTGTTTGCTGGATTGTTTAATATAGTGTTTGCTGGATTGTTTAATATAGTGTTTGCTGGATTGTTTAATATAGTGTTTGCTGGATTGTTTAAGGTCGTGTTTGCTGGATTGTTTAATATAGTGTTTGCTGGATTGTTTAAGGTCGTGTTGGCTGGATTGTTTAAGGTCGTGTTTGCTGGATTGTTTAATATAGTGTTTGCTGGATTGTTTAAGGTCGTGTTGGCTGGATTGTTTAAGGTCGTGTTTGCTGGATTGTTTAATATAGTGTTTGCTGGATTGTTTAAGGTCGTGTTTGCTGGATTGTTTAATATAGTGTTTGCTGGATTGTTTAAGGTCGTGTTGCTGGATTGTTTAAGGTCGTGTTTGCTGGATTGTTTAATATAGTGTTTGCTGGATTGTTTAAGGTCGTGTTGGCTGGATTGTTTAAGGTCGTGTTGCTGGATTGTTTAATATAGTGTTTGCTGGATTGTTAAGGTCGTGTTTGCTGGATTGTTTAATATAGTGTTTGCTGGATTGTTTAATATAGTGTTTGCTGGATTGTTTAATATAGTGTTTGCTGGATTGTTTAAGGTCGTGTTTGCTGGATTGTTTAATATAGTGTTGCTGGATTGTTTAATATAGTGTTTGCTGGATTGTTTAATATAGTGTTTGCTGGATTGTTTAAGGTCGTGTTTGCTGGATTGTTTAATATAGTGTTTGCTGGATTGTTTAATATAGTGTTTGCTGGATTGTTTAATATAGTGTTTGCTGGATTGTTTAATATAGTGTTTGCTGGATTGTTTAATATAGTGTTTGCTGGATTGTTTAATATAGTGTTTGTGGATTGTTTAATATAGTGTTTGCTGGATTGTTTAATATAGTGTTTGCTGGATTGTTTAATATAGTGTTTGCTGGATTGTTTAATATAGTGTTTGCTGGATTGTTTAATATAGTGTTTGCTGGATTGTTTAATATAGTGTTTGCTGGATTGTTTAATATAGTGTTTGCTGGATTGTTTAATATAGTGTTTGCTGGATTGTTTAATATAGTGTTTGCTGGATTGTTTAATATAGTGTTTGCTGGATTGTTTAATATAGTGTTTGCTGGATGTTTAATATAGTGTTTGCTGGATTGTTTAATATAGTGTTTGCTGGATTGTTTAATATAGTGTTTGCTGGATTGTTTAATATAGTGTTTGCTGGATTGTTTAATATAGTGTTTGCTGGATTGTTTAATATAGTGTTTGCTGGATTGTTTAATATAGTGTTTGCTGGATTGTTTAATATAGTGTTTGCTGGATTGTTTAATATAGTGTTTGCTGGATTGTTTAATATAGTGTTTGCTGGATTGTTTAATATAGTGTTTGCTGGATTGTTTAATATAGTGTTTGCGGATTGTTTAATATAGTGTTTGCTGGATTGTTTAATATAGTGTTTGCTGGATTGTTTAACAATTTGGCGCACCCGCCGCGCCACACCTCAACTATGCGATGTGGGTCCCAGCGTTTCACTGGAGCACGCGGTAATTCTGAAAAGTGTATACTCTCTTCAACTTTGTCACCTCAATTCTCTCCTACGAGATTAAATTTGGTATCATTGTGTTTGCAATAGAATTCTCTACAGCACTAAATGGCATATAAACTCCAAAAGCCTGGCTAATTACCCGCAGCAAACAGAAAAAGTGTGAACGAGTTACGCAGGAGCGCGCGAAAGCGATAAAATGTGTTCACTATTTTCACTCTGGTCACCTCAATTTTCGTCCTAGGTCTTTTATTTTGGTATCAATGGGTTCGCAATAGAATTCTCTAGAGGAACATTAGCATATAAAATAAAAACCTGGTCACGCTCCAACCACCGACGAGTTGAAGACGGGCCACACGTTAGCTGCCAGTGAGCGCCCAGACGCCTTCCAGCTACACTCCCAATTCCTGACCACAAATGTTTAGTATTATTTCTTGTTGCTAATCTCAATTCTCGTGTTACAGCGCTCATTTAGATGTGAAATTGTTCCTAATAGAATGCTTTAGATGGATATGTGCATATAAGGGCCAATTGAAGAACAATATTGCCAGTACAATACGCGAAAGTATGAACAAAACAAAAAATGTATACAAAATAATACAATTTTTTGTACTTACCACCTCAGTGTTGTGTGTTGAACAAGACATAGGCGTGTAGGGAAGACATAGGCGCACATTTTAAAACCAGTCCCCAAAAATTGGGTAAAAACCTGATTTTTGGCGATTATTTTAATGGATGACGCAGCATTGCGTCATGCCCGGACCAAAGTGTTATTAATGTTAAAAGGTGGTGTTGGCTGGACTGTGTGATACCTTACTTGACCAAACATTGGTGGTAGTAATACCTGCAGAAGTTTTATTGACCATTGCTGTCTTTTTGGCTGCGGCTTCTGCCCTTTTTTGTTTTAGCATGTCCTTCCTGGTGGGACATGTTGATGCCAGTGTGAGGTGGGGACCCCCACCACTGAGACATTGAGGTGGGGACCCCCACCACTGAGACATTGAGGTGGGGACCCCCACCACTGAGACATTGAGGTGGGGACCCCCACCACTGAGACATTGAGGTGGGGACCCCCACCACTGAGACATTGAGGTGGGGACCCCCACCACTGAGACATTGAGGTGGGGACCCTCACCACTGAGACATTGAGGTGGGGACCCCCACCACTGAGACATTGAGGTGGGGACCCCCACCACTGAGACATTGAGGTGGGGACCCTCACCACTGAGACATTGAGGTGGGGACCCCCACCACTGAGACATTGAGGTGGGGACCCTCACCACTGAGACATTGAGGTGGGGACCCCCACCACTGAGACATTGAGGTGGGGACCCTCACCACTGAGACATTGAGGTGGGGACCCTCACCACTGAGACATTTAGGTGGTTGATTTATTCGTGTAGTGTCTGACTGTGTGTCCGCTGCTGGCCACACTCAGAACAGTCTCTGACTGTGTGTCCCGCTGCTGGCCACACTCAGAACAGTCTTTGACTGTGTGTCCCGCTGCTGGCCACACTCAGAACAGTCTCTGACTGTGTGTCCCGCTGCTGGCCACACTCAGAACAGTCTCTGACTGTGTGTCCCGCTGCTGGCCACACTCAGAACAGTCTCTGACTGTGTGTCCCGCTGCTGGCCACACTCAGAACAGTCTCTGACTGTGTGTCCCGCTGCTGGCCACACTCAGAACAGTCTCTGACTGTGTGTCCCGCTGCTGGCCACACTCAGAACATACTGTGACTGTTGTTGGCACACTGTAGGTGTGTGGTGGTAATTACAGCATGTCAACCACGGGGTTAAGTTATAGTATTCCGCCTGCTCATTATTGTAGTTATGTAAGGTCGTGGTAGTTGCCATGGTCACCTTGGCTCAGGGATTTTTGTGCCATGCAGATTTCTTCGACTTTTATTTTCATCATGGTAGGCAATCTCGGCATGAGAATTGCTTCTTCTACCTTGAACATAAGAACAAAGGCAACTGCAGAAGGCCTATTGGCCCATACGAGGCAGCTCCTATTTATAACCACCCATTCCCACTCATATACATGTCCAACCCATGCTTGAAACAATCGAGGGACCCCACCTCCACAATGTTACGCGGCAATTGGTTCCACAAATCAACAACCCTGTTACTGAACCAGTATTTACCCAAGTCTTTCCTAAATCTAAACTTATCCAATTTATACCCATTGTTTCGCGTTCTGTCCTGTGTTGATACTTTAATACCCTATTAATATCCCCTTTGTTATGTCCATTCATCCACTTGTAAACCTCTATCATGTCACCCCCTAACTCTTCGCCTTTCCAGTGAATGCAACTTAAGCTTTGTTAATCTTTCTTCATATGAAAGATTTCTAATTTGGGGAATTAACTTAGTCATCCTACGCTGGACACGTTCAAGTGAATTTATATCCATTCTATAATATGGCGACCAAAACTGAACTGCATAATCTAAATGGGGCCTAACCAGAGCAAGATATAGCTTGAGAACCACACCAGGTGTCTTGTTACTTACGCTGCGATTAATAAATCCGAGTGTCCGATTTGCCTTATTACGAACATTCATGCATTGATCCTTTTGTTTTAAATTCTTACTAATTATAACTCCCAGATCCCTTTCGCAATCCGACTTCGCAATCTCAACACCATCTAGCTCGTATCTTGTAACTCTATCATCATTACCTAGCCTCAGAACTTTACATTATCAGCATTAAACTGCATCTGCCAGTCCTTTGACCATTTCAAAACCTATCTAGATCAACTTGAAGTGATAGTGAGTCCTCCTCCGAATTAATTTCCCTACCGATTTTCGTATCATCGGCAAATTTGCAAATGTTGCTACTCAAACCTGAATCTAAATCATTTATATATATTATAAACAACAGAGGTCCCAAGACAGAGCCTTGAGGCACTCCACTTACAACATTTTCCCACTCTGACTTGACTCCATTTATACTAACTCTCTGTTTCCTTTGGTATAGCCATGCCCTAATCCAGCTTAATATAGCACCCCCAATACCATGAGCCTCTATCTTTTAATCAGTCTTTCATGTGGCACTGTATCAAAGCTTTGCTAAAGTCAAGGTACACAACATCACAATCCTTACCACTATCAACTGCCTCAACTATGCTAGAATAAAAAGATAACAAATTTGTTAAACATGAACGGCCATTTATAAAACCATGTTGCGACTCAATTATTAATTTATGTTTTTCAAGATGAAGACGAATTTTATTTGCTATTATAGATTCGAGTAACTTTCCCACAATAGACGTTAGGCTAATTGGTCGATAGTTAGACGCAAGTGATCTATCTCCTTTCTTAAAAACTGGTATCACATTAGCAACTTTCCAAAACTCTGGCACTCTGCCTGACTCTATTGATTTATTAAATATGATTGACAGTGGGTCACAAAGCTCCTCTTTGCATTCTTTCAGCACTCTGGCAAACACTTCATCCGGCCCTGGGATTTGTTTGGTTTGAGTTTTACTATTTGTTTAAGAACATCCTCCCTGGTAACTGCTAAACTCGTCAACCTGTCCTCGTCCCCACCCACATAGACTTGTTGGGCTGAAGGCATATTGTTAAGTTCCTCTTTAGTAAATACAGATACAAAATATTTATTAAAATACTACTCATCTCTTCATCACTATCTGTTATTTGACCTGTCTCAGTTTTTAATGGACCTATCCTTTCCCTAGTCTTAGTTCGATATAACTGAAAAACCCTTTAGGATTTGTCTTTGCTTGCCCTGCTATACGAACTTCATAGTTTCTTTTGCTTTCCTTATCTCTTTTTTAACATTTCTAACTAGTTGTACGAATTCCTGTTCTAAAGTGACCTCCCATTTTTAATCCTCTTGTACCAAGCTCTCTTTTTACCTATAAGATTCTTCAAATTCTTTGTTATCCACTTTGGGTCATTAGTAATCGATCTATTCAATTTGTGTGGTATACTACGTTCCTGTGCTTTGTTTAGAATATTCTTAAATACGTTATAATTGAATCTACATCGAAATCCCCATTTACATCACCTATCGCTGGGTTCATGTCTCGCTCCAAGACCGGCCCACACCCCATACCCAAGACTTTCCAATCAATTTGACCCAAAAAATTTCTTAGGCTATTAAAATCAGCTTTTCGAAAATCTGGCACTTTAACAGAATTTTCTCCTACAGGTCTATTCCATTCTATGCCAAATCTGATTTCTTTGTGATCACTGTTCCCTAGCTCACTCCCTATTTCGATGTCATTAATTTGTGTTTCCCTGTTAGTTAACACTAAATCTAAAATATTATTTCCCGTGTTGGTTCCTTAATGTGTTGCGTAAGAAAGCAATCGTCAATTAATTCTAGAAAATCTTCTGCTTCACTATTCCCTGTTTTGTTCAACCAGTTTATTCCACTCAAATTAAAGTCACCCATGACATAAATACTGTTAGATCTAGATGCCCTAGATATTTCATCCCATGATCTCGTGATCAATAGAACAATTATAAAATTCATGTAAGGGACCGACTAAACAAAGCCAAAGCAGCCTTAGGAAAACTAAGAAATTCCGAAGCCTCAGTACTAACATTCAGATCCATCTATATAAGGCTCTAGTTCAGCCGCACTTAGAGTATCCCCAGTACCTACACACCCATAAAGAAAACTAACATGCAGAAACTGCAAGCAGTGCAAAATAAGGCACTAAGGAGAGCAGCAAAACCGTCCACCATATGATCAGACAATCCAGGAGCTCCATGAACTCCTGAACACACAGCCACTAAACATCAGACTGCAGCACCAAGCCATCAGGGTGTGGAACACCATCCTAATGTTAGAGGACCCAATGTTAGAAAGATTACGCCAAGATATGCAAACACCGCTGATGCAAGTTACAAGATACGAGCTAAATGGTGTTGAGATGCGAAGTCGGATTGCGAAAAGGATCTGGGAGTTATGATTAGTAGAATTTAAAACAAAAGGATCAATGCATGAATGTTCGTAATAAGGCAAATAGGACACTCGGATTTATTAATCGCAGCGTAAGTAACAAGACACCTGGTGTGGTTCTCAAACTATATCTTGCTCTGGTTAGGCCCCATTTAGATTATGCAGTTCAGTTTTGGTCGCCATATTATAGAATGGATATAAATTCACTTGAACGCGTCCAGCGTAGGATGACTAAGTTAATTCCCCAATTAGAAACCTGTCATATGAAGAAAGATTGACAAGCTTAAATTACAATCTCTAGAAAGGCAATAATTAGGGAGTGACATGACAGAGGTTTACAGGTGGATGAATGGACATAACAAAGGGGATATTAATATGGTATTAAAAGTATCAACACAAGACAGAACACGAACCAATGGGTATAAATTGGATAAGTTTAGATTTAGGAAAGACCTGGGTAAATACTGGTTCGGTAACAGGGTTGTTGATATGTGGAACCAATTACTGCATAGCATAAGTTAGATCCTTGATTGTTTCAAGCGTAGGTTAAACATATATGAGTGGGATTGGGTGGATATAAATAGGAGCTGCCTCGTATGGACCAATAGGAGCTGCCTCGTATGGACCAATAGGAGCTGCCTCGTATGGGCCAATAGGAGCTGCCTCGTATGGGCCAATAGGAGCTGCCTCGTATGGACCAATAGGAGCTGCCTCGTATGGACCAATAGGAGCTGCCTCGTATGGACCAATAGGAGCTGCCTCGTATGGACCAATAGGAGCTGCCTCGTATGGACCAATAGGAGCTGCCTCGTATGGGCCAATAGGAGCTGCCTCGTATGGGCCAATAGGAGCTGCCTCGTATGGGCCAATAGGAGCTGCCTCGTATGGACCAATAGGAGCTGCCTCGTATGGGCCAATAGGAGCTGCCTCGTATGGACCAATAGGAGCTGCCTCGTATGGGCCAATAGGAGCTGCCTCGTATGGACCAATAGTAGCTGCCTCGTATGGGCCAATAGGAGCTGCCTCGTATGGGCCAATAGGAGCTGCCTCGTATGGACCAATAGGAGCTGCCTCGTATGGGCCAATAGGAGCTGCCTCGTATGGGCCAATAGGAGCTGCCTCGTATGGACCAATAGGAGCTGCCTCGTATGGGCCAATAGGAGCTGCCTCGTATGGGCCAATAGGAGCTGCCTCGTATGGACCAATAGGAGCTGCCTCGTATGGGCCAATAGGAGCTGCCTCGTATGGGCCAATAGGAGCTGCCTCGTATGGACCAATAGGAGCTGCCTCGTATGGGCCAATAGGCCTTCTGCAGTTACCTTATTCTTATGTTCTTATATATAAATCAATACCTAACCTTGCGATGATTTCAGGGCTTAGCGTCCCCGCGGCCCGGTCGTCGACCAGATCTCCTTGTTGCTGGACTAGTCAACCAGGCTGTTGGACGCGGCTGCTCGCAGCCTGACGTATGAGTAACAGCCTGGTTGATCAGGTATTCTTTGGAGGTGTTTGTCAAGTTCTCTCTTGAACACTGTGAGGGGTCGGTCAGTTATGTCCCTTATGTGTAGTGGAAGCGTGTTGAACAGTCTCGGGCCTCTGGTGTTGACAGTTCTCTCTTGAACACTGTGAGGGGTCGGTCAGTTATGTCCCTTATGTGTAGTGGAAGCGTGTTGAACAGTCTCGGGCCTCTGATGTTGATAGTTCTCTCTTGAACACTGTGAGGGGTCGGCCAGTTATGTCCCTTATGTGTAGTGGAAGCGTGTTGAACAGTCTCGGGCCTTTGATGTTGATAGTTCTGTCTTGAACACTGTGAGGGGTCGGCCAGTTATGTCCCTTATGTGTAGTGGAAGCGTGTTGAACAGTCTCGGGCCTCTGATGTTGATAGTTCTGTCTTGAACACTGTGAGGGGTCGGCCAGTTATGTCCCTTATGTGTAGTGGAAGCGTGTTGAACAGTCTCGGGCCTCTGATGTTGATAGTTCTGTCTTGAACACTGTGAGGGGTCGGCCAGTTATGTCCCTTATGTGTAGTGGAAGCGTGTTGAACAGTCTCGGGCCTCTGATGTTGATAGTTCTGTCTTGAACACTGTGAGGGGTCGGCCAGTTATGTCCCTTATGTGTAGTGGAAGCGTGTTGAACAGTCTCGGGCCTCTGATGTTGATAGTTCTCTCTTGAACACTGTGAGGGGTCGGCCAGTTATGTCCCTTATGTGTAGTGGAAGCGTGTTGAACAGTCTCGGGCCTCTGATGTTGATAGTTCTGTCTTGAACACTGTGAGGGGTCGGCCAGTTATGTCCCTTATGTGTAGTGGAAGCGTGTTGAACAGTCTCGGGCCTCTGATGTTGATAGTTCTCTCTTACAGTACCTGTTGCACGTCTGCTTTTCAACGGGGGTATTCTGCACATCCTGCCATGCCTCCTGGTCTCATGTGGTGTTATTTCTGTGTGCAGGTTTGGGACCAGCCCCTCTACTATTTTCCACGTGTAAATTATTATGTATCTCTCCGCCGCTCCTCACACGCGGCAAGCTGCTCAGGTGTTCTGTCCCAGCTTAACCAAGCTGTCCACCATGGCCGGGCTCCTCGTCCCTGGCCGTCACTGTCTCGCCCCTCGTCCCTGGCCGTCACTGTCTCGCCCCTCGTCCCTGGCCGTCACTGTCTCGCTCCTCGTCCCTGGCCGTCACTGTCTCGCCCCTCGTCCTGGCCGTCACTGTCTCGCCCCTCGTCCCTGGCCGTCACTGTCTCGCCCCTCGTCCCTGGCCGTCACTGTCTCGCCCCTCGTCCCTGGCCGTCACTGTCTCGCTCCTCGTCCCTGGCCGTCACTGTCTCGCCCCTCGTCCCTGGCCGTCACTGTCTCGCTCCTCGTCCCTGGCCGTCACTGTCTCGCCCCGTCCCTGGCCGTCACTGTCTGGCCCCGTCCCTGGCCGTCACTGTCTCGCTCCTCGTCCCTGTCCGTCACTGTCTCGCCCCTCGTCCTGGCCGTCACTGTCTCGCCCCGTCCCTGGCCGTCACTGTCTCGCTCCCCGTCACTGTCTGGCCCCGTCCCTGGCCGTCACTGTCTCGCCCCGTCCCTGGCCGTCACTGTCTCGCCCCGTCCCTGTCTGGCCTCGTCCCTGTCCGTCACTGTCTGGCCCCGTCCCTGGCCGTCACTGTCTGGCCCCGTCCCTGGCCGTCACTGTCTCGCCCCGTCCCTGGCCGTCACTGTCTCGCCCCGTCCCTGTCTGGCCTCGTCCCTGTCCGTCACTGTCTCGCCCCTCGTCCCTGGCCGTCACTGTCTCGCCCCGTTGCTGTCTGGCCTCGTCCCTGTCCGTCACTGTCTCGCCCTCGTCCCTGGCCGTCACTGTCTCGCCCCTCGTCCCTGGCCGTCACTGTCTCGCTCCCCGTCACTGTCTGGCCCCGTCCCTGGCCGTCACTGTCTGGCCCCGTCCCTGGCCGTCACTGTCTCGCCCCGTCC
>WNGS01009820.1:102142-103973 GCA_020271785.1 Procambarus virginalis | reverse complement strand
TGGTGCTTCACCACCTCTACTGAAGCACGTGACACTCCTCTTCACTGCTTCTCCTCACAGCTCGAGATCCTCTCCTCCACTACCTTGGAGTCTCATCAACTACTCCCTCTGTGCTAGCTTAGAAGATCTCAGCAACTTCTTCCCAAGATCTGTAACCCATTGACACGCCAATACAAACGTTTCCTTATAAACACAGACGAAATAATCCACACAATATGTTTGCATCCAACATGTATCTGCTCTCTGCACACTGTGAGAGTGGACTCCCCCTTATGGGCTGGTCCATGCTCCGCCTTGCCCGGCGGGCGGCTCCTCAACACTGGGAGGGCCCTCCGCCGCCAGTCAGTTGGCTTCAGGCAGTCGACGGGAGAGGATGTGCTGCTCGTCCCTCCAGCTATCTCTCTCATCTCCGTCCTCATATTTGGGCTTCCTGCTTTACCAAAACATGTCTAACTTATCAATAAACATACGCTACTGTCGCTGGGCACACGACCAACAACAAGTAATCGCTATAGACTGGCTTAAATCATGCTTACCACAGACTGTCTAGTCGAGGGCGCTATCCCTCTGACGCATCTGATCAAGGCACTCCCACGGCCCACGATAATGTCTCTGGGCGGCTTAATAAACACTCCTCGCCGTCCAGGACTTGAGACCACAACATGCTCAGCTCGATTCCACAGCTGGAACGTCTGCACACTTCCTTTCTCTTGGAGATTTATCACTAGGGGTCCCTTTCTGACAGGAGCTCACAGGGAGTGCAGCTTCCCCTCGCGATGTCTGGTACTCAAGTGACTTAAGCTCCTCTCTAAGCGAGCCTCACACCTCCAGCAAATTATCAACATCTCCTAACCAGTTATTTATCTATTTTCTTATTCACTGCCCATAATCTCAAATTGTTTATCAAATCTAACCAGCTATTTTACATTTGTGTCTTCACCTCTATATTTCCTAGACCTTCTAGTCAGGTCAGGCTTGATAGAATAATTCTCAAAGGGGAAACTCATTTTTCGGCTGCCTAGGATCATAACAGTCGAATATGCAGTATATGTCAACGTATTTATCAACCCACACACAGACACTATTAAGCCCCCCCCTGAACTCTCTATCAGGCGTCTCCCAATTTTACCCTGGACTTTTCACCTCGTTAGGGAGCCGCTGATAAAATAAACGAACAATATCCTCCTTTTTCACCACCTCAACTGCTAACACCAGCGGAGCACACGCTGGAGAGTCACCCGGTAATGGACTTACATATGGAGATGGGGCTCAACATGATACTAATGGGGATTGGGCTCAGAACTGCCCCGCTGTCAAGAGTACACACCCTGAGCCTCTATGACTTACCCTCTCGCTTCTAGTCTCAGGACGACGACCTTCTAGTTCCCCATTTTTTGTTTTCAGTATGTTATCGTCCGGCCTGCAGTTATTTTTCTCCGTTTCCTCTTAGAAATCTTCACCAGGTCATGGTCGAACACGCTTGTCTAACATTTATTACAAACAATAAAGAATAAATAATTACCTAGTAATGTCAGTAACGGTTCAGTACACCATGTGGTTGCCTCTGCCGGGCTGCTGCTGCTGTCTGCTCCTCTTCATCAACCCACTCTGCCTCAGTCACCTCGCCGTTTGGGTTAGGCTTTTTTTTACATACAATTTAACACAATTAAAAAAACATGAAAGCTCTCACCTTGCACTGTGTCATATATATATATATATATATATATATATATATATATATATATATATATATATATATCTATATATATATGCAAACAAGCCTGAATGGTCCCCAGGACTAGATACAACTGAAAACTCACACCCCAGAAGT
>WNGS01009820.1:87142-97142 GCA_020271785.1 Procambarus virginalis | reverse complement strand
TTGAACATGTTGTTTTTCATAAACAAGTATTTTTATAACCTGGGTTATGGTTTTCATGTTCCCCATAAATCTTCGTCTCGGTCCACGTGGCGCAGCAGTAACACTCGCGCCACGCTTCGCGAGAGATTTCGCCTAGATTCTTATCCTGGCCGGGACGGATTGACTAGGTGCTAATCCATAACGGAATGCCTGTCTTCACCCAGCAGTGATTCGGTACTTAGTTGTTAAACGACTGGTGAGACGTATTGCAGGGAAACTAGTCGGTCTCAGCCTCCTAACAAGAGCCAGCAGTCGTCTTGTATCCACCTGGGTTAAAAAAAAAAACCTGGAGATTTGGTTCATAATCACCTTTTCAAAAACTTTATATATAAGTGATGCTAGTGCATCTGGTCAAGGGCTTTTAGCCCCAGGCTTTACTACCTCCCTTATGTATTGGAGCTATATCTGCTGATTTAAGTGCTTCTGGCGTCTCATGTATCAAAGTATTCTCCATAGTACACTGAGTGTAGTATGTACTTCACTCGTACTGCTAACACTCCACATTTATTTATAAATTTGTAATTCCAAGAGTCGGGCCCGAGGTTGAGTTCATGGGCATGTTGTTAATGTTTCTTTCAAAATCTGATGTGGTCATATTAATACCACTTGCACTGTCGGCGATTCCGAGAAACCGTTCAAAAGGAAGCTGTCCAAATCTTCAACTTTCATATTTCATTTTGTTTATATTATAACAATCGGGTCCCCAATTACTGTTGGTTAAAACAGTAGTTGGCGTCCAGAGAGGAGCAGTTAAAGATCGGATTCCCTCCGACCATCCCCATCCAGGGTTCGTACCATGTTCACATCTCCGGTGAGGTGTAGGCTGACAGATAGGCGCTTACAAATCAGACAGGCTTGTAAATGGGTCGCAAAAATCTGCTGGGCAAAGTGGAGAGATGGGCATGAAGGCTCATCTCTATTCTTGACCAAGTTTGGTGGGAACGGTCTGAACATCAGAGCCTGCAACACCGTCGTGACGTTGGTGGTCTTAGTGTTATGTACAAGGCCAACATTCTCAAAGTTCCGCATCTGGCCCAACTCCGTGGACAACCAGTAGTTGGCACCAGTAGCATTTGCCTCTCAACCTTCAACAGTCGCATGCTGAAGTGCCTTTCACCAGAACATCACTCCGTTAGCGATCATTCATTCCTAGGCTGACTCGCATCTGGAACTTGCTTGCTTAACAGGTTTATACACGGGAGATCAAGTCAATTGATCACATGAAGGCTCTGGCACACAGTTGGTTACGGACTCATACTGTTCCTTATATGATTCTAACGTAATGAATAAAGTTTATTCCTAATGAGACATTTAATACTCTCATGAAATAATTGGCAGTCTGGGAGCAGGTTTAAACTGAGCTGAGGTAGGATTACAGCTCTTGCTTGCAGTTTCACTATGTACGTCATTTGACAGCCTTTATGAATCCTAGCCTTTGTTTGAGAGACGAGAGAGAGACACGAGAGAGTGACACGACAGAGAGACACGAGAGAGAGACACGACAGAGATACAGATAGGGAGAGAGAGAAACACAGTGAGAAAAATACAGAGAGGGAGAAAAGGGAGAGAGAGAACGAGACACAAATACAGAGAAAAATCACTCCCTGGACCAGCCTGACGAGTGACAGAAGCTGAGAGTAGCTCTCTCTCTCTCTCTCTCTCTCACACACACACACACACACACACACACACACACACACACACAGTAGCGACGGTGGGAGACACACGCGATTAGCGAGGTCCGCGGAAATTCGTCAATTTCACGGGACATTGAAGGATTATTGAGGCTAGATCATAGTATTTGGCCTCTCGCAGTGTGTAGCTAGCAGGGTGCTACATAGCATAGTCATATCGCTAGCGATTGTGCGAAGAAATCAAAAGTGGAGCTAGTGGATCACCGGTGCATAGTGTGGAGGACAGCGTAAGGCGACCTGACCTGACCGGTAGCTGGGTCGACCCACCGTGGCCGTGGAACTTGTGATTGTGTTTGTGGGTGGTGATTGTGATCAGTGATACAGTAAATTAGTGAACCGCAACACAACGATACAGTGACTGACTCCAGAGTTTTGTGTAGATAGAAGAACACCTTAGTGAATCACCTAGTGGAAGCCGACGACGGAGCATCATCATCGACCATATGTCATCACTCATCTAGTTGTGTGAACAGGAGACAATCTGGTAGGTACCCGCCTTTCTGGTCAATTAATCAGGTGTACAGTGTGAGGTAATATAGTATCAAATTCTTGTTCAGGATATTATATTTCATTAAAATCTCAGCGTGGCTCATTGGGTAGAAGTTACCGCTTACGAGAACTACGGACACACTCACGCACGCACGCACGCGCACACGCACCCCACACCCCACACACACGCGCCCCTGATTAACACATTTCGTGGAAAAAGGATAAAAAACCTCCCATAATCCTCCCTCACTCTACCTGCCGTAAGCTGACCTTACCTCACCTCTCAACCCCATCCCAAGGAACACACGCTCTCTCTCTCTCTCTTCNGGTTGATACCTGGTTGATGGGGTTCTGGGAGTTCTTCTACTCCCCAAGCCCGGCCCGAGGCCAGGCTTGACTTGTGAGAGTTTGGTCCACTAGGCTGTTGCTTGGAGCGGCCCGCAGGCCACATACCCACCACAGCCCGGCTGGTCCGGAACTCCTTGGAGGAATAAATCTAGTTTCCTCTTGAAGATGTCCACGGTTGTTCCGGCAATATTTCTTATGCTTGCTGGGAGGACGTTGAACAACCGCGGACCTCTGATGTTTATACAGTGTTCTCTGATTGTGCCTATGGCACCCCTGCTCTTCACTGGTTCTATTCTGCATTTTCTTCCATATCGTTCACTCCAGTACGTTGTTATTTTACTGTGTAGATTTGGGACCTGGCCCTCCAGTATCTTCCAGGTGTATATTATTTGATATCTCTCTCGTCTTCTTTCTAGTGAGTACATTTGGAGAGCTTTGAGACGATCCCAATAATTTAGGTGCTTTATCGCGTCTATGCGTGCCGTATATGTTCTCTGTATTCCCTCTATTTCAGCAATCTCTCCTGCTCTGAAGGGGGAAGTGAGTACTGAACAGTACTCAAGACGGGACAGCACAAGTGACTTGAAGAGTACAAGCATTGTGATGGGATCCCTGGATTTGAAAGTTCTCGTAATCCATCCTATCATTTTTCTGGCTGTCGCAATATTTGCTTGGTTATGCTCCCTAAACGTTAGGTCGTCAGACATCATTATTCCCAAATCCTTTACATGTTGTTTTCCTACTATGGGCACATTTGATTGTGTTTTGTACCCTGTATTATGTTTAAGGTCCTCATTTTTACCGTACCTGAGTACCTGGAATTTGTCACTGTTAAACATCATATTATTTTCTGATGCCCAGTCGAAAACTTTATTAATATCAGCTTGAAGTTTTTCAATGTCTTCAGCCGAGGTAATTTTCATACTGATTTTTGTGTCGTCTGCAAAGGATGATACGAAGCTGTGACTTGTATTTTTGTCTATATCTGATATGAGAATAAGGAAAAGCAGCGGTGCAAGGACTGTACCCTGAGGTACAGAGCTTTTAACTGCACTTGGACTAGATTTTATATGGTTGACCGTTACTCGCTGAGTCCTGTTTGACAGAAAACTGAGTATCCAGCGTCCTACTTTACCGGTTATTCCCATTGACTTCATTTTGTGTGCTATCACGCCATGGTCACATTTATCGAAAGCCTTTGCGAAGTCCGTGTATATCACATCAGCATTCTGTTTTTCTTCTAATGCCTCAGTGACTTTATCGTAGTGCTCAAGTAGCTGTGAGAGGCACGATCTTCCCGCTCGAAATCCATGTTGGCCTGGGTTGTGAAGGTCATTGGTCTCCATGAAATTGGTGACCTGACTCCTAATCACTCTCTCAAATACTTTTATTATGTGCGATGTTAGTGCTCTCCCTCCCTTGTGTAGAGGGGCTATGTCTGCTACTTTAAGTGCATCTGGTATCTCCCCCGTGTCCAAGCTCTTCCTCCACACTATACTGAGTGCCTGTGCTACCGGCACTTTGCATTTCTTTATAAATATTGAATTCCATGAGTCTGGACCTGGGGCCGAGTGCATGGGCATGTTTTCAATTTCTCTTTCAAAATTTAGTGCGCTCGTGTTGATATCAGTTATATTTACAGGGGTTTGGATATCCCGCATAAAGAAATTGTCTGGATCTTCTACTTTCATGTTGTTTATTGGAGTGCTAAACATGTCCTCATACTGCTTTTTTAGGATTTCACTAATTTCTTTGTCATCCTCCGTGTATGAACCTTCACTTGTACGAATAGGTCCAATACTGGCAGTAGTTTTTGCTTTTGATTTCGCATATGTGAAGAAGTATTTTGGATTTTTCTTTATTTCCTGAATTGCTTTCTGTTCTAACTGCCTTTCTTCAGTTTCATATGAGTGTTTCAATTTCCGCTCGATTTCTTCAATCTCCCTATTTAAATTATTCCTTCTTTGACGGGAAATTCGTGTCTGCATAAGCAGTTCCGTTATTCTTTTCCTGCGTTTATAGTGTCTTCTGCGTTCTCTTTCTACGTTGGATCTCTTTCTGGCTTTCCTCAAAGGAACATGTTTCAGACAGACTTGATACGCTTCCGAAGTCAGTTTTTCTATTCCTTCTGTAGGACTTTTATTACTTAAAACAGTTTCCCATGGAATGTTTTTAAGTTCCCTGTTTATTATCTCCCAGTCTATCCTTTTATTATTAAAATTGAATTTACTGAATAGCCCCTCTCGCTTTATCAACGTTTTAGGTCTATTCTGAGTATTGATGGTAGTTTGCACTTCAATGAGCTTGTGATCTGAATATGTGGTATCTGATATCGTAATGTCTCTGATAATGTCTTCATTGTTCGTAAAGACCAGATCTAGAATATTTTCATTTCTCGTTGGCTCCGATATCTGCTGAGTAAGTGAAAATTTGTCACAGAATCTAAGTAGTTCTCTAATCTGTGGTTGGTTAGGTCCTGATAGATTCCCTGGTATAATATTATTGTTTGCTATTCTCCACCTGAGACTAGGCAAGTTGAAGTCACCTAAGAAGATAATATCAGGTATTGGGTTCTCCAAATTATCAAGGCTATTCTCTATTTTGTTTATCTGTTCTGTGAATTCCTCAGCCGTTGCATCTGGCGGTTTGTATATTAGAATAATCACTAAATTTATTTTCTCTATTTTTAATCCCAGTACCTCTATCACCTCATTTGTAACGTTTAGGAGCTCCGAGCACACAAGGTCTTCCCTAATATACAGACCCACTCCTCCATGTGACCTAATTTTCCTATCACACCTGTATAGGTTATATCCTGGAATCCAGATCTCACTGTCCAAGAATTCCCCTGCATGGGTTTCTGTGAAAGCTCCAAATACTGCATTTGATTCCGTTAGGAGGCCATTTATGAACTATTCTTTATTGTTGGTTCTTGTTTTCAGTCCTTGTATGTTGGCAAAAATGAATGAGGTTACTCTATTAGTGATAGTTTGACTGGGAGACTTTTTCGGCAAGCCCATTATGCGTGGACATATTGAGTTTGTTCTGACCAGTGCTGATTGTTGTAGGGCAGTTGCCTGTTGTAGTTGTGGTTCCCTTTCGGTGTGTAGTTGTATCTGTAATTCTGGTATGCAAGTGGGTCTGGCATCCAGTTCCATACATTCTCCATGCTCCTCCTTTTGAATTCTCTTTCGGTCTGGTATAAAAAATTTATCGAATTTCCTCCAAATTCATTATCCTGCTTGCCACTCTTTATGTAGCGTTCCGTGCCTTTCACGTGAAAGTATGGGCAGCTGAGGTCATAGCATTTTCTGTCCTCCAGTGAGGTTTGGCACATCTCAGGATGGAAAAACCTACATATTGATCCAAATCGACACTCACCTTTCCTAAGCATATTTAAAAAAATTTTGGGATGTTGATAACTGCATTCTAATCCTTTCTTATTACCAGCATATCTATGTCTGCATATGCCCTTTGCATAAAATTTGCATAAGTCTGTCCTTCTGTTCTGACTTTCTCTATCGGGAACCGTTGTAGTGTCTGTACCTACCGAGCTGTCAGTGCTGTCTGTTACACTTTCTAGTTTACTGTCATCCACATCCGGGCCTACTGAGTCAGAGTTTACAACTTCCTGAGTTTCAGCCTCAGTTTCATCCCTGACTATAGCCTCCGCCCCTGGTATATTACAATTGTTGTTCCTTTCCCACTCCTCCTGGATGGCTGGTAGGCTTCCAATGAACGATGTTTTCTGTAAAGGCGAGCCATCGTTTACTACCACTCGCAAGTTTTGTAAAGGCAAGCCATCGTTTATTACCGCCTGCGAGTTTTGTAAAGGCAAGCCATCGTTTATTACCGCCCGCATGATTTGTAAAGGCAAGCCATCGTTTATTAGCACCCACAAGTTTTCTAAAGGCAAGCCATCGTTTATTGCCGCCCGCGAGTTTTGTAAAGGCAAGCCATCGTTTATTACCGCCTGTGAGATTTGTAAAGGCAAGCCATCGTTTATTACCGCCCGCGAGTTTTGTAAAGGCGGGCCACCGTTATACTACCACCTGCGAGTTTTGTAAAGGCGAGCCATCGTTTATTACCGCTCTCAAGTTTTGTAAAGGCGAGTCACCGTTATACTACCGCCCACGAGTTTTGTAAGGGCGAGCCATCGTTTATTACCGCTCGCAAGTTTTGTAAAGGCGAGCCATCGTTTACTGCCGCTCACAAGTTTTGTAAAGGCAAGCCATCGTTTATTAGCGCCCGCGAGTTTTCTAAAGGCGAGCCATCGTTCATTACCGCCCGCGAGTTTTGTAAAGGCGAGCCATCGTTATACTACCACCCGCGAGTTTTGTAAAGGCGAGCCATCGTTATACTACCGCCCGCGAGTTTGTAAAGGCAAGCCATCATTTATTACTGCCCGCAAGTTTTGTAAAGGAGAGCCATCGTTTATTACCGCCTGTGAGTTTTGTAAATGCAAGCCATCGTTTATTACCACCTGCGAGTTTTGTAAACGCGAGCTATCGTTCGTTACTGCCTGCGAGTTTTGAAAAGGCGAGCCACCATTATACTACCGCCCAAGAGTTTTGTAAAGGCGAGACATCGTTATACTACTGTTCGCAAGTTTTTCATATGCAAGCCACCATTATACTACTGCCCGCGGGTTTTGTAAAGGCGAGTCATTGTTTACTACGGCTCACCTGTTTTGTAAAGGCGAGCCACCGTTATGCTACCGCTCGCAATTTTTTCATTAGCGAGCGACCATTATACTACTGCCTGCGGGTTTTGAAAAGGCGAGTCAACGTTACACTACCGCTTGCAAGTCATGCTTTTGCGAGCCACCGTTATACTACCGCCCGCGGGTTTTGTAAAGGCGAGCCATCGTTTACTACCTCTCACCTGTTTTTAAAGGCCAGCCATCGTTATATTACCACTCACCAGTTTTGCATATGCGAGCCACCGTTATACTTCCGCCCACGGGTTTTGGAAAAGCGAGCCATCGTTATACTACTGCTCGCAAGTTTTGCATATGTGAGCCAACGTTATACTTCCGCACGCGGGTTTTATAAAGGCCAGCCATCGTTATAGTACCGTACGCAAGTTTGGCATATGCGAACCACTGTTATACTACCGACCGTGGGTTTTGAAAAGACGAGCCATCATTATAATACCTTTCGGAAGTTTTGCATATACAAGCCACAGTTATACTACCGCCCACGGGTTTTGTAAAGGCGAGCCATCGTTATACTACTCCACGCAAGTTTTGAATACGGGAGCCACCGTTATACTACAATTGTTTATTACTGCTCGCGGGTTTTGAAAAGGCGAGCCATCGTTATACTACCGCTCTCCAGTTTTGCATATGCAAACCACTGTTATACTACCGCCTGCGGGTTTTGTAAAGGCACGCCACCGTTATACTACCAATTGCGGGTATTGTATGGGCGAGCCATCATTATACTACCGCTCGTTGGTTTTGCATAGGCGATTCACCATTATATTACTGCTCGCGGGTTTTGTATAGGCAAGACAATGTTTTACTGCCACCCGCAGTTTTTTGTGCAAGCGAGCCACCGTTACACTACCGCTCGCGGGTTTTGTATAGGCGAGCCATCATTATACTTCCACTCGCGGGTTTTGTATAGGCGAGCCACCGTTATAATATCACTTGCAGGTTTTGTATAGGTGAGCCATCGCTATATTACCGCTCGCAGGTTTTGTATAGGCGAGCCACCGTTATACTTCCAATTGCAGGTTTTGTATAGGCCAGCCATTGTTATATAACCGCTCGCTGGTTTTGTATAGGCGTGCGTATGCAATGCTTGTATACATTATTTATATTTTTTTCCTCAGTTTTGGCTGGGCTTCTGACTATGGGTCGAATTCATTAGTCTTGGCTAGGCCTCTGACTACGGGACGGATTCTTCAAGAACTTATTGTAATCCAGTCGAGTTTTCTCAAATACAGAACATGGAACTGAATATACCTTCGTTGTTGGATCCTTCTATGCCAGCAATATTTTTTTTTGTGTCCGTCACCTTTAATATGTAATTTACTCAATACGCTTATACGTATGCTGCATTTAATACGCCAATGCAGCATACGTCGCTATTATATTGTGGGTTGGTGGTGTTGTCGTGTTGTTGAACCTTCTTTACGGACAACCCAACCCACAACTCTGTAGAGTGCTTGTACTTCACCGGGAGATGACCCTGCGTGCTTCTGGTGCTTGGAGAGGGGCTCAACGTCACACGTTTAGGGGATGCGGCTCCAATACTTAGCCTCGTTGTCACGTGCACACACCCACTCGAGCCACTATGACTCCATACTCTCTCCTTATGTGATATGATCTCCTCAATCCCCTTTGACTTATTAGTTTTCCGTCCTACCCTGTCCACAGCAGTGGTTCTTTTTTTTTTTTCTCTGTCTCTCTCTCTCCTTCTTTACTACTTCCTGGGAAGCTCTCACTAGGACAAGGGCAAACACCAGCAAATTTAAGTACATTTACTGGACCAAGCACATACACAATACATACACACATATAATAATAATAAGGAATCCTACACTCTATACTATTTCGGTCAGGTTGCACTCCAACACCATCAGAACTCTATCATGTGCTTATCAAGTGGTATCCTATCTCCTGATTCACCACCTAATACTACCAACCTCCTCAAGTAGGTCAAGTCTTATAATACAATGTTGCATTATCAGTAAGAGAATATATATCTATAAACATGTACAAGGAAAATCAGCGTATGAATGCAATAAGATATATATCAGTATAAACGTTCCTTCATACACAACAATGATCCATCGATCATCGTATCAGTCCTAGAACACATACATCTGTAGGTAATCCAGCCTACGCCTGTAAATCTATACTTCAGTATAAACACTCCTCGGCACAAGAATGACAAACAATCACTCACCTTTCACTGCGTCTTGCACGCTAATGACAACCAAACACTCTACCAACTCCCTACAAGTAATCAACCAGAACTTCCCTTCCACATCTGGAAGTTCACTACCCTGATCTCTTCAGGTTCTTTCGGGTTTATCTACCAGGATCCTCCACAGCACTTCTTGGCTGCTACACCATGAAGTCTTCCTTGAGCAACTATGGTGTTTCACAACCTCTGCTAGGGTCCTCCACAGCTCTCCTGGCTGCTACACCATGAAGTTCCCTCGAGCAACTATGGTGCTTCACCACCTCTACTGAAGCACGTGACACTCCTCTTCACTGCTTCTCCTCACAGCTCGAGATCCTCTCCTCCACTACCTTGGAGTCTCATCAACTACTCCCTCTGTGCTAGCTTAGAAGATCTCAGCAACTTCTTCCCAAAGATCTGTAACCCATTGACACGCCAATACAAACGTTTCCTTATAAACACAGACGAAATAATCCACACAATATGTTTGCATCCAACATGTATCTGCTCTCT
>WNGS01009820.1:55779-67141 GCA_020271785.1 Procambarus virginalis | reverse complement strand
GGTGAAAAGGACGATGCCGTGGGGGGTGAAAAGGACGATGCCGTGGGGGTTGAAAAGGACGATGCCAGTGGGGGGTGAAAAGGACGATGCCAGTGGGGGTGGAAGAGGACGATGCCGTGGGGGTGGATGTATCACACAAGTATTATGTATCGTGTATGCATTATGTATCATACATACATTCTTTATGTATCATGACGTTGACAGTGTCATTCAAAGAAACTATAACCCACTACACCCAGAAGACCCCACTACACCCAGAAGACCCCACTACACCCAGAAGACCCCACTACACCCAGAAGACCCCACTACACCCAGAAGACCCCACTACACCCAGAAGACCCCACTACACCCAGAAGACCCCACTACACCCAGAAGACCCCACTACACCCAGAAGACCCCACTACACCCAGAAGACCCCACTACACCCAGAAGACCCCACTACACCCAGAAGACCCCACTACACCCAGAAGACCCCACCACACACAGAAGACCCCACTACACCCAGAAGACCCCACTACACCCAGAAGACCCCACTACACCCAGAAGACCCCACTACACCCAGAAGACCCCACCACACACAGAAGACCCCACTACACCCAGAAGACCCCACTGCACCCAGAAGACCCCACTACACCCAGAAGACCCCACTACACCCAGAAGACCCCACTACACCCAGAAGACCCCCCACTACACAGCCTCCACTAAACACCTGTTGTGCCAGCAACACCTGCAGCAACTCACCCAGGGACGTGTAGGAATTGTAGAGAAAGAGGTGCCAGGTCACACGGGTTGGAATCCCACCTACACCCCCCCCCCCTCCAATCCCCCTAACCCACGCCCCATCTTCTCTCTACATACCTGCAGTCATGACGTCAAACTCATTGCTAGGATTACAGGTGGTTCTCTCCTCAGTGTTCTCATCTGGTCTCTCATTATCTCACCATTTATCTCATTATCACTTCCCATTTACATTCGTTCAATCTCTCATTGTTTATTAGTAGGCAGGACAATATATTGGTCTCATACAAAAACAATAAAAATAAATAAAAAATCAGAGGCCAGAGGGAAAATTAAACAGATTGGGATTTAATAAACCAAAGAAATAAACGAAACTGATACTTTAAGTGATTTCCTCGACACAGTCCTTAGATGCTCTACAGCTGCCTGATCTCCGTAACACACGTCGAATATCCTAACTCGCCTCTCTACACACGCATACAGGGGCCTGACGACTCAGTTAACAGCAATTGGGATTCGTAATCCCAAGGGTCAGGGTTTGATCGCTGGTACAGGAGGAAACAAATTAGCAGTTTCTTTCACCCTGATGCACCTGTTCACCTACCAGTAAATAGGTATCTGGGAGTTAGATGGCTGCACCGGGCTGCTTCCTCTGTGTACTCACCTAGTTGTACTCACCTAGTTGTGGTTGCGGGGGTTGAGCTCTGGCTCTTTGGTCCCGCCTCTCAACCGTCAATCAACAGGTGTACAGTTTCCTGAGCCTATTGGGCTCTATCATATCTACACTTAAAACTGTGTATGGAGTCAGCCTCCACCACATCGCTTCCTAATGCATTCGATTTGTCAACCACTCTGCCACTAAAAAAGTTCTTTCTAATATCTCTGTGGCTCATTTGGGCACTCAGTTTCCACCTGTGTCCCCTAGTGCGTGTGCCCCTTGTGTTAAACAGCCTGTCTTTATCAACCCTGTCGATTCCCCTGAGAATCTTGAATGTGGTGATCATGTCCCCCCTAACTCTTCTGTCTTCCAACGAAGTGAGGTTTAATTCCTGCAGTCGCTCCTCGTAGCTCATACCTCTCAGCTCGGGTACTAGTCTGGTGGCAAACCTTTGAACCTTTTCCAGTTTAGTCTTATGCTTGACTAGATAGGGACTCCATGCTGGAGCCGCATACTCCAGGATTGGTCTGACATATGTGGTATATAATGTTCTGAAAGATTCCTTACACAAGTTTCTAAAGGCCGTTCTTATGTTAGCCAACCTGGCATATGCTGCTGATGTTATCCTCTTGATATGAGCTTCAGGGGACAGGTCTGGCGTGATATCAACCCCCAGGTCTTTCTCTCTCTCTGACTCTTGAAGTATTTCATCTCCCAAATGATACCTTGTATCTGGTCTCCTGCTTCCTACCCCTATCTTCATTACATTACATTTGCTTGGGTTAAACTCTAACAGCCATTTGTTCGACCATTCCTGCAGCTTGTCCAGGTCTTCTTGAAGTCTCAAGCTGTCCTCCTCTGTCTTAATCCTTCTCATAATTTTGGCGTCGTCAGCAAACATTGAGAGGAATGAGTCTATACCCTCTGGGAGATCATTTACGTATATCAGAAACAGGATAGGTCCAAGTACAGAGCCCTGTGGGACTCCACTGGTGACTTCACGCCAGTCTGAGGTCTCACCCCTCACTGTAACTCTCTGCTTCCTATTGCTTAGGTACTCCCTTATCCACTGGAGCGCCCTACCTGTTACTCCTGCCTGTTTCTCCAGCTTATGCATCAACCTTTTATGGGGTACTGTGTCAAAGGCTTTCCGACAGTCCAAAAAAATGCAGTCCGCCCACCCTTCTCTTTCTTGCTTAATTCTTGTCACCTGATCGTAGAATTCTATCAAGCCTGTAAGGCAACATTTACCCTCCCTGAACCCATGTTGATGGGTTGTCACGAAGTCTCTTCTCTCCAGATGTGTTACTAGGTTTTTTCTCACAAATCATCATCGTAGACATCATCGTAGACCACGCCCCACACGCTCATGATGTGAGGATGGTCCACCCAGAACCAGGAGTCCGCCGCCCACCCCAGCCAGTGCCACCCGCCCCAGGGGACGCAGTAGCCGTGGATGGCGGAGGTGGCGGCGTAGGTGGTGAGATATGGCTGACGGTCGAGGCAGCACCATCACCTTGCATGGTATACAAGTTAAGGACACTGGCCTGTAGTTCAGTGCCTCTTGTCTGTCACCCTTTTTGTATATTGGTACTACATTAGCAGTCTTCCATATTTCTGGTAGGTCCCCCGTTTCCAGTGACTTACTATACACTATGGAGAGTGGTAAGCAAAGTGCTCCTGCACACTCTTTCAATACCCATGGCGAGATTCCATCCGGCCCAACAGCTTTCCTCACATCCAGCTCCAATAGGTGCTTTTTGACCTCATCTCTTGTAATTTCGAACCTATCCAAGGTCACCTGCTTTGCTGCCACCTCTCCCAGCGCCGTGATATCTCCCTGTTCTATTGTAAAGACCTCCTGGAACCTTTTGTTGAGTTCTTCACACACCTCTTTGTCATTCTCTGTGTACCTGTCCTCGCCCACCCTAAGTTTAATCACCTGTTCCTTCACTGTTGTCTTCCTCCTGATGTGACTGTGTAGTAGCTTTGGTTCAGTCTTGGCTTTGTGTGTGTGTGTGTGGTGTGTGTGTGTGTGTGTGTGGTGTGTGTGTGGTGGTGTGTGTGTGTGTGTGTGTGTGTGTGTGTGTGTGTGTGTGTGTGTGTGTGTGTGTGTGTGTGTGTGTGTGTGAAAACAAACAAAAATCAGTTGATTGACCGTTGAGAGGCGGGCCCGAAGAGCCTGAGCTGAACTCCCGTAAGCACAACAAGGTGAGTAAACACACACACACACACACCTAATCTAACTCCTGAGGCACATATAAATAGGATAACGACAGCAGCGCACTCTACACTAGCAAAAGTTAGAACATCATTCAGAAACCTAAGTAAGGAGGAATTTAGGGCGTTTTACACTGCCTACGTGAGGCCAGTCTTAGAGTTTGCCGGCTCATCATCGAGTCCCCATCTGAAGAAACACACAAGGAAACTGGAAAAGGTTCAGAAGTTTGCAATGAGACTCCTCCCAGCGTTACGAGGGATGGGGTATGAAGAGCGCCTGAAGGAACAGAGCCTTACGACACTAGAAAAAAGAAGGGAGAGGGGGGGATATGATAGGAACGTATATAATACTCAGGGGAATTGACAGAGTGGACATAGACGAAATGTTCTGACGGAATAGTACCAGAACGAGGGGACATGGGTGGAAGCTGGAAACTCAGATTAGTCACAAAGATGTTACGAAGTTTTCTTTTAGCGTGAGAGTAGTGGGAAAATGGAATCTACTTAAGGAGCAGGTTGTGGAAGCAAATACTATTCATAATTTTAAAACTAGGTATAATAGGGAAATAGGACCGGAGTCATTGCTTTAAACAACCGATGGCTAGAAAGGCGGGATCCAAGAGCCAATGCTCGATCGTGCAGACACAAATAGGTGAGTACAAACACACACACGTAATGTAATAAAGATAGGTGTAGGGAGGATGATGCCAGATACAAGGTATCATTTGGGAGATGAAATTTTTCTAGAGTCCGAGAGAGAGAGAAAGACTTGGGGGTTGATATCACGTCAGACCTGTCTCCTGAAGTCCATATCAAGAGGATAACATCAGTGGCATATGTCAGGTTTGCTAACATAAGAATGGCCTTTAGAAACTTGTATAAGGAATCCTTGTGAACTTTTGTATACCACATATGTTAGGTCAATCCTGAGGTATGCGGCTCCAGCACGAAGTCCATATCTAGTCAAGCATAAGACTAAACTGGAAAAGATTCAAAGGTTTGCCACCAGACTATTACGCGAACTGATGGGTATGAGCTACGAGGAGAGACTACGGGAATTTAATCTCTCATCACTGGGGACAGAAGAGTTAGGGGAGGGGGGGCATGATCAACACACACAAGATTCTCAAAGGAATTGATAGGGTAGATAAAAACAGACTATTTAACACAAGGGCCACACGCACTAGGGGACACAGGTGGAAATTGAGTGCCCATATCAGCCATAGAGACATTAAAAAGAATTTTTCACTGTCAGGGTAGTTGACAAATGGAATGCATTAGGAAGTGATGTGGTGGAGGCTGACTGCATACACAGATTCAATTGTAGATACGATAAAGCCCAATAGGTTCAGGAACCTGTACATCAGTTGATTGATAGTCGAGTGGTGGGACCAACGAGCCAGAGCTCAACCCCCCGCAAGCACAACTAGGTAAATACAACTACGTAAGTAAGTACACACACACATCAAAACCCACATCCAAAGAGTAACATCGACGGCGTATGCGAAGCTGGCTAGCATCAGAACTGCCTTCAGAAACCTGTGTAAGGAATCATTCAGAACCTTGTATACAATGTACGTGAGGCCATTCCTGGCGCATGCGGCCCCAGCATAGAGCCCGTACCTTGTCAAGCTCAGGACGAAGCTGGATAAAGTTAAGAGGTTAGGCTAGATTAGTCCCAGATCTAAGAGGCATGAGCTACGAAGAAAGACTGAGTGAACTGCACCTCACGTCGCTGGAAGACAGAAGAGCTAGGGGAGACATGATCACCACATACAAAATTCTCAGGGGAAGTGACGATGCAGACAAGAATGGCTTATTTAACACGGGTGGTATGCGAACAAGGGAACACAGGTGGAAGCTGAGTACCCAAATGAGCCACAAGGACGTTAGAAAGAACCTTTTCAGTGTCAGTAGTTAGTAAAAGAAATGCACTAGGAAGTGATGTGGTGGAGGCTGACTCCATTCACAGTTTCAAAGGTAGATATGATAGAGCCCAGAAGGCTCAGGAATCTGTAAAGCAGTGGGTTGACGGTTGAGAGGCGGGACCAAAGAGCCGAAGCTCAACCCCCGCAAGCACTACTAAGTGAGTACAATTAGGAGAGTACACAGACACGACGGCTGGTGGGGCGCCTGGTGGCTTAGTGGACAGCAGGATGGATACCTAGTCCTGTGGCCAGAGTTCGATCCCTGGATACGGCGGAAACAAACGGGCAGCGTTTCTTTACCCTCTGATGCCCCTGTTACCTAGCAGTAAATAAGTACTTCGGAGTTTAGACGCTGTTGGGGGTTGCTTCCTGGGTGTGTTTTTGTGAGTATATGAAAAGAATCCATTGACTGTTTGACAGTTGAGAGGCGGGCCGAAAGAGCAGAGCTAAACCCTCGCAAGCACAATTAGGTGAATACAAAAACTTTCTAAATATCAGAGTAAGCATGTGCGAAAAAAAATAAAAATACTTATTTATGTGTTATAATCACTAACCAATAATAATGATGTAAGTGAATGTGTTCAATTATATTTTGCAGGCACACTTAGAAACTTTCAGGATCCCTTCCGTGGAATTATTCCCACAACTTGTACAACCAAAATCCCCCCAAATTTTCTCGCGGTGAAATGTATTTCAATTTGACATCAACAACAGTGTAACAGAGTTCCCTGCCACGTGTGTGTGTGGATAATGAACGTACATGGCCGTTATTGACCAACACCTGGCTGAATGTTGGCTTGGTAATCTTTATTTTTATTTACAATAAAGATAACGGTATCTCACTCACTCACCACGCACGCACGCACGCGCACGCACGCACGCACGCACGCGCACGCACGCACGCGCGCACACATACATACACATACACACACACACACACACACACACACACACACACACACACACACACACACACACACACACACACACACACACGAGGCTAGTGAAAAAAACTGGAGATGAAAGCTGGAGTGAAAGGGAAGGTACTCCATTGGATAGAGGAGTACCTAAGCAACAGGAGACAGCGAGTCAGTGTGAGGGGTGAGGTCTCAGATTGGCGAGAAGTTACAAGTGGAGTCCCGCAGGGGTCAGTCCTTGAACAAATACTGTTTCTGATATATGTAAATGATCTCCCAGAGGTATAGACTCGTTTCATACAATGTTTGCTGATGATGCAAAAATTATGAGGAGGATTGAAACAGAGGCTGATAGAAGGAGTCTACAAGATGACCTAGACAGACTGAGTGAATGGTCCAACAAATGGCTGTTGAAGTTCAACCCGAGTAAATGCAAAGTAATGAAACTAGGGAGTGGAAACCTGAGGCCAGACACAGGATACAGAATAGGACATGAAGTACTTAATGAAACGGACAGAGAGAAAGATCTAGGAGTTGATATCACACCAAACCTGTCTCCTGAAGCCCACATAAAAAAATAACGTCTGCGGTATATGCGAGGTTGGCTAACATCAGAACAGCGTTCAGGAACCTGTGTAAGAAATCATTCAGAATTTTGTACACCACATATGTAAGACCAATCCTAGAGTATGCGGCCCCAGCATGGAGCCCGCACCTCGTCAAGCACAAGACGAAGCTGGAAAAAGTTCAAAGGTATGCCACTAGGCTAGTCCCAGAACTAAGAGGCATGAATTACGAGGAATGGTTGCGGGAAATGCACCTTACAACACTGGAAGACAGAAGAGTAAGGGGAGACCTGATCACAACCTTCAAAATCCTCCGGGGAATCGACCGGGTAAACAAGGATAAACTATTCAACACTGGTGTACGCGAACAAGGGGACACAGGTGGAAACTGAGTACCCACATGAGCCACAGGGACGTTAGAAGGAACTTTTTCAGTGTCAGAGTAGTTAACGGATGGAATGCATTAGGCAATGATGTGGAGGCTAACTCCATACACAGTTTCAAGTGTATATATGATAGAGCCCAGTAGGCTCAGGAATCTGTACACCAGTTGATTGACGGTTGAGAGGCGGGAAGAGAGAGTCAAAGCTCAACTCCCGCAAGCACAAATAGGTGAGTACACACTGTCACGGGGGGGGGCCGGGGCTCTGCTAGCACTCGCTGCTAGAGGCTCTTAAGGCAGAATACTCAGCCCCTCCGACTCCCGGGATTCACCGGGGTCTCCTTGGTCCACAGGGAGGACCAGCAAGGGCCCACCTCCGCAGGTCTTTGCTCCACCACTGAAGGGGTGCCACTGACTCACCCTGGAAGCCCTTCAGTCAACCACGGGGAAACTGCTATCAGCAATTCCAGCCTAGACCCGTGGAGGAGTGAAGGAAGACTCAGGCTCACCTTATAACAGTAACTCCCCGAGTCTTGCCTGCCGGACAAAAAAGGTTGCAGGAACTCGTTTCCCGCCTGTCTTCTCTCCTTTCCTCAACAAGGCGCCAGCTGGGTTATTATATCTGCACCCCAGCGATGCAGTTCAGTGGTGTGTAATATGTTGTCTGTTGCCAGAGTGTTGCTACTCCCAAGACAATAAGAAACTCTATAGGAACGTGATGTCCCTAAATGGTACTATGATAACCCTCGTGTATGCTCAATAGAGAAATTTTGCAATGGAGGCACACTTAAACACAATAGTAAAATGTGTGAATTTACTGACACGAATTACATGATCACAATTATGATTACAAGTGATACAAGGAAATGAAAATAATAATAATAACTCTGGAGATTGTCAGCAACTCTTCTCTCACGTTCTCCAGGCTCCTTCAACTGGGCAGATAGACAGGAGCACACACACACTCTCACAGAAGGGCCTCTTCACCACGTCGGCACCTCTTCTTCACTGTCCTGCCATCCACACCACTGTCCTCTCGGACAGTCCTGGACATAAGCTGCCCTGCAGCCTATTCTGCTACTAAAGCCTTAATATCCTATTTCCACATATATAAGTGAATATAATGGCCTATCTAGCCTATTCTCACAAAGGGGTAATGGGAGGAAAATGATCTACCTTAACAATCCTGGGCCGACGCCTGTCCCTCGATGGTGTGAGGGTCCTATGCTTCCTGAGTCGATCCTCGGTGATCCAGGAACGTTCCCACAGGTCCTCAGGTGTCGTGAAGCCTTCGCGTCTTCGCCGTTCCAATCCCTGGGTTCAGCTATCCAGTCCGGTCCATCAATGGGCGCTGAGCTAATCGCCATATTCGCACACACGTTCCTTCCACAAGGTACTGCTTCTCGTCCTAGGAACGGTGTCGTCCTCCAAAACCCTCAGTGGATGTGACCCAGTCACAGCTATGCCTGCCCGCCACACCTTTCAGGCCGTCAACGTCACGCGCCGCCGCCCAGCGTCGCCGCCGACAATTCTCCAAGTTGGGCATTCTCTGCCCACCAACTTGGTTCCTTTTTGCTTCCCCAGAAGCGCGGGGCCTCCTATGTATCAGGTGGGCTGCGAGGCTAGTCTAATTGTCGCGATGGTGGATTTGGTGGTGCTACCGCTGACGAACCACCCAACCCACAACTCGACAAATGCTCATATTTCACTAAGAGATCACACTAGGCACTTGTGGCCCTTGGAGAGGGGCTCAACGTCACACGTTTAGGGGATGCGGCTCCAACACGCAGCCTTGTTGTCACGTGCACACACCCACTCGAGCCGCTGTGACTCCCCACTCTCTCCTTATGGAATATGACCTCCTCAATCCCCTTTATCTTACTAGACTTCTGTCTTACCCTGTCCACAGCAGTGGTTCCTGTTTCTTGCTCTCTCTCTCCTTCTTTACTATTTCCTGGGAAGCCTCACTGGGACAAGTGCAAACACCAGCAAATTTGAATACATTTACTGGACGAAGTACATAACAATACACGCATACATATAATAATAATGATGAATCCTATACTCGTACTATTATAATCAGGTTGCACTCCAACACCATCAGAACTCTATCCTCAGCTTGCTAAGTGGTATCCTATCTCTTGGTATTATCAACCTCCTCAAGTAGATTAAGTCTTACAATATAATGTCACACTACCATCAAGAGAATGTATACATATATATATACCTATAAACACATATAAGGCAAATCAGCATTTGAAAGCAATAACATACATATATATATCAGTATAAATGATCCGTGCCACACAACGAATCAATCGACCATTCTATCAGTCTTAGAATACATATATATCTGTAGGTACTCCTGCCTACGTCTGTAACTCTAAACTTCAATATACACCTCTTGGCACATAAATGGCAAACGATCACTCACCTCTCACTGCGTCGTTCACGCTAATGACAAACACTCTCACCTCCATACAAGTGATCAGTTAGAACTATTTCACTACCCTGACAACTTCAGGTTCCTCAGGGCTTAAACACCAGGATCCTCTGCAGCTCCTCCAGGCTGCTACCATGAAGATTCCTTGAACAACTATGGTGCTCCCTACTCCTACTAGGATCATCCACAGCTCTCCTGGCTGCTGCACCATAAATTTCCTCGAATAACTGTGGCACTTCACCACCTCTGCAGAAGCACGTGACACTCCTCCTCACTGCTTCTTCATAGCTCGGGTCCTCTCCTCCCCTGCCTTGGAGTCTCATCAACCACTCCCTCTGTGCTGGCTTCCAAGTCCTCAGCAACTTCTTCCCCAAAGACAAACCTGCAACCCATTTGCACTCCAATAAATTGTTTCCCTTTTTAACACATAAACAAAATTAATCATACAACATCTTTGTCTCCAATCTCTATCTGTCCTCTACATTTAATGAGAGTGGACTCCCCCGTGGGCGAGTCCATGCGCCACCTCGCTGGGCGAGCCTCACTCACGCTGGGAGGGGCCTCCTCCCTCAGGAGCCGGGCTCCTTCAGTTGCCCGCCAGCGCTCAGAGAAGACGGATGTCGCTCAGCGCTCCTCCCACTTCACTCTCTTATTTTAGGCTTTCTGCCATACCAAAACATTTCTAATTGAAATAAACATCGCTACTGTCGCTGGGCACACGACCAACTACAAGCAAACACTATGAACTGGCTTAAATCGGGCTTACCACAGATTATCTGGTCGAGGGCGCTTCTCCCTCTGACAACGTCTGACCAGGGCGCTTGTCACAGCCCACAAAACTGTCACTGGGCGGCTTAATACTCTCTCCTCGCCGTCCAGGACTTGAGACCACACGTCCTCAGCTCGACTCAACAGCTGGAACGTCTGCACCTTCTCTTCTCTTGGAGATAATATCGCTAGGGGTCCCTTCTGGCGGGAGCTCAACGAAGCGCGGCCTCTCCCTGCGATGTCTGGCCTCAAGTGAGGTCATCGCCCTCCACAAGCGAGCCTCACGCCTCCAGTAACTCGTCCACATCTTCCAACAAGTCATTTATCTGTTTTCTAGTTCATTGCCCATAATCTCAAACTTTTATATAAATTCAACACAATATTTACATCTGTGTTATCGCCTCTATAATTTCTGGACCTTCCAGTTAGGTCAGGCTTGCTGAATAACTCTCAAAGGGTGAGACTCGTTTCTCCTGCAGGCTGAGATCATAACATAATCCACTGAGAAGGCCTGTTTAGCCTCCAATCCTGAGAGCTGACAGAGGAGCGTCCTCTCCCCTTCGCTGTCAGGTCAACTCTCGTTGGCGCCGCCCGGACACTCGGTGACGTCACGGCGGGCTCTAATTGGTCGCTCGTGACCCGAGTCATCCAATCAGCACACGGCTAGCGTCCATTCCAAAACGTCATATCTGCAGTAGGGAATACTCTTTCATTTATATCCGGGCGCCTCTTTCCCCTTACC